>CAJQUW010001234.1:0-27033 GCA_907163375.1 Prostheceraeus crozeri
CGATAATTGAGTAATATTGAATTATTATCAAATTCTGAACTGAATTCCAGATGGATACATAATGTAATTAATAACTCTTAATGTAACCCACTCTGACGATGAATTACCCTGATATCTACTTAAAATTCTCACTATATATTTCTCCGGCCAAAAGACAATAGATATGTCAAAGTAGTAATGTTTTATAACATTGGAAAGAAGGCATAGTACTATGTCATCTGTATCACGTCTCTTGGATCTCATTGCTTAGAAAATTTGTTACTAGAAAATTGTACATAACTCTTAATTGTTATCAACTGATAAATAAAAGATGGAATACGTTCCGTTACCAGTTTATATTGTTTAAATGATTTGCACCATATACTTAATAGCTCAAGCTTTTGGTGCTGAATGAAAAAAACTTATGGACTATTATAGAAACATAAACATAAAGAGACAATTTTCTCTGTGTGGACAGCATATACATATATATTTACATGACTGATTTCATTTTCGCTACTTGATACTCATACACTAAGCACTATTGCTCGTTAGCCAATGATTTCATTGAATCATAAATACATTCCAGCTATCATGCGACTTTGCTAGTGTTTTGCTATGTAGACCTAGATATAAATTTCTAAATGTCACAAAAAATGAACTATTTGCAGGTTAAAAAATTCTAGCATAAGTAGGTAAATAAATTAGAGCAAATGCAATTCGTGTTCATTTTAATCCATTCAGTAGTTTAGAATTTAGATATTGAAATGGCAAGAATAAATGTGATGAAGACTTACTTCGTGCTGTTGAGGTGGTCGTCAATTCAAGATGGAATCCTTCGGTCATCGTCTTTCGTTTAGTTGAGATAATGTTGTTATAGAAAACATAAAAGATTTCCATGTAGGAGTTGGATGCAGATCGCCATTTTGTTTCTTGAGCTCTATGAAGAAGCAGTCAAATAGATAGTTCATCTCCATCTTTTGATAGGCAATCCTCATTCAGTGCTCTTGATACCTTCCTCTGGTAGTCACGAGCCACTTTCCATTATTCATGCCTTCGCTTGAATCAGTTGAAGTAAAGCGCGACTTTTCTATCGTCTTAGTATTGAGTCTGGAATTCTTTCAATTCCTTTCTTATTTGATCGTATCCTTTTTCTACTGCTTTTCCTCAATGTCAAAGTTAAACAGCTCATCATTAAAGTCCACTACTGCATAGTTGATGACCGTGCTCTTCCTCTCCTATTTCATAAAAGAATAGACTATATTTAACCTATCATGTGGAATTCTTAGATTTCCATGATCATATACTTCCATTTGTATTTCTCCGCTCAATTCAAAATCAAGTATTTCTCCGCTGAATTCAAATTCAAGTATTTCTCCGCTGAAATCACTATGATATTTAAGATAGGTCTATTGTTAAGTTTGTGTTTCATTGAAATATCTAAGTTATAAAAATGGATCTATAGAGCGCAACATAGATCTATGGTATTGGATCTCAGATTGGGCATAGGCATATTTCACATCTTCTCGTGGGTTACATATCAGCAACCTATCTGTCTACTCGGAGTTACACAGAAATCTCCTCGCCTTCGGCTCGGAGATTCTCACCGTGTAACTCCTCGTAGACAGTAGGTTACAGTACATGTATTTCCGATAATTGAGTAATAGTGACATTTGTGATGTATGATCTAAGAAAATCTATGATGTCGCAATGATATTGTTGCCTTAAGATAGTTAAATGCATGTATTATCTGTAAAAATATGTCTATGTAGGCTATGCGATATTACTTTTTCATTTTGTGTGGGAGTGAAAAGATATCTCTCCTATGTAAATTGCCGGGAGGAAAAATCAACTTTTCAGTCCCACGGGATGAGAAAGCTAACTTTTCCAATGAGAATTCCTATACAGTACAAATCATAGAAGTCTATAAACAAGTCATGATTAGCCAGAGACTGTAAAGATAATCATGCAGTCACAGGATTAGCTCATTCATAGATTTCGTGGCATAACCATCAATCTCTTATCATATGCAATAGACATCCATGAGTCACAAAATGAAAAGCTACATTGTTCAGACTATCTATAGTCATTGGTCAGTCCGTTTCATAAAAAGTGGATCGTAAAATTTGACTAAATAAAACATAAGTATGATACAGAAAGCATTTTTCATGTTATTTCATGTCCCTAATATATTTATATGTCCTTATATAATCTGATAAGCTATGATACAGTAACGGTTCTTAAGAAGCTAATATTTTGTGGCCCTACCCTTATTGTCAATGACATTACCAATTCGTCTAGGCATTGATTCGATGATATCGTTGATTTTTGACTGATCTAACTTTCTCCACTCTCTTTTTAACAGTGACGTAAGTTGTGATACGCCATCTGTAGGTAGCAGTGAACGACGAACGTTACGTTTTAGAATACTCCATACATTTTCTATGGGATTCAGATCAGGAGAACGAGCTGGCCAAGATAATGTCCTAAGCCCTAATTGAGACTTTCATAATTTGACTCTACTACTCCTGTGACACGTAGCATTATCATCCATAAATAACCAAGTCGATGTTGATCTGTCATTTGGCCAATGTTCATTCGTAAAACATTCACATAGCGTTCAGAATTCATGGTTCCTTGCTGCATGTGAAGTTCAGAGCGGCCATTGGTCCAAATGCCAGCCCAAATCAGTAGAGTCGCACCACCTTGTACCCGGGGACGATGCAAATGTCTCGGAATTTCCTGATCAGATTTTATCCATAATCTCAATCGACCATCACCGTCCTTCAGACGGACTGATGCCTCATCAGACCGGACAACCCGATCCCATTGATTTCGCCAGTGACAATGACTCATTGCCTATCTGAGACGTCTTTTTGTATGCTGATCTGATAATTCGATCTGAGAGGGCTTCTTACAGCTCTTGAAATTTGACTCAATAAGTCTTCTACGAATAGTGGACTTAGAAATAGACGAGTCTAGTGCAGCCATCTCAGTTAACGAGAGACTTGGATGAACTTTAACAAATCTCAAAATTAGGCGGTCTCTACGTTTGGATGTTTTGCGTGGACGGCCAGAGCCCTCTTTACGACAGAGTCGAAAATCATCATTATGCCATCGATGCACATTTGTGTAAGGGACATTTAGTCGCTTGCTTGTAGCTCGCAAAGAAAACCCTAGTTCTAGCAAGGCTGACACTTTGCCTTTTGTGAATGCGATCTCGTTATTGTTCATTTGTGCTTCGTATTGTTTTCAACCGGCAAGAGATAGATTTCTAGCTGAAAGCAATCAGGACTGCTGCCAATACCACCGCAACAAAGTCAGGAAGCTATGGAACATGAAGTCCAGTTAATCACATGTAGCAGTCACATTATTGTTGATGAATAATGGTGCTATACTGGCTCTGATTGACCGATTTTCTTTATTTTTGTTTTGCTTGATAGCTTTTGGCTTGTAGAACAACATATTACATAACAAAGGAAACAAATGTAATTTTATAAGAGTTAGGTATGATTTTGTGTAACATTGCTAAATGAAGATCAAATTATCTACTACTTTTTTATCTATAACAGGAAAACAACTCAATATTCATGCTTGAAATTTCCAACAATGATATTAGTAAGCACAACTGACATATCTTCCAAATTTCAGAGAAATTCGTTCAAGTTTGGCGAAGTTAGACAAAGTTGAAGTTAAGGCGATGTTTAAGGGTGATCCATTTTTTATGAAACAATCTATTTGCTAATAAGCGGTCAACAATGATGAAAAAAGCGGTCATGAAATGGCTAAGGTAATTTTACCGATAACTCTGATACATCCACGGACGCCTAGATATATGAAACACACATAAGCTAGATATATTGTCTTAATTGACGCAGAATAAAATGAAATGAAATAAATATATAATTTAACTATGCAGCATGCATAGTATCACAAAGACCAACGATAACTGAAATAGCATCTACAGTCCGTTTCATAAAAAGTGGATCATCCTAAAATTTGACTAAATAAAACATAAGTATGATACAGAAAGCATTTTTCATGTTATTTCATGTCCCTAATATATTTAAATGTCCTTACATAATTTGATAAGCTATGATACAGTAATATTTTGTGGCCCTACCCTTATTGTCAATGACATTACCAATTCATCTAGGCATTGATTCGATGATATCGTTGATTTTTGACTGATCTAACTTTCTCCACTCTCTTTTTAACAGTGACGTAAGTTTGTGATACGCCATCTGTAGGTAGCAGTGAACGACGAACGTTACGTTTTAGAATACTCCAACATTTTCTATGGGATTCAGATCAGGAGAACGAGCTGGCCAATATAATGTCCTAAGCCCTAATTGAGACTTGCATAAGTTGACTCTACTACTCCTGTGACACGTAGCATTATCATCCATAAATAACCAAGTCGATGGATCACCAAGTTGATGTGTCATTTGGCCAATGTTTATTCGTAAAACATTCACATAGCGTTCAGAATTCATGGTTCCTTGCTGTATGTGAAGTCTTCTACGAATAGTGGACTTAGAAATAGACGAGTATAGTGCAGCCATCTCAGTTAACGAGAGACTTGGATCAACTTTAACAAATCTCAAAATTAGGCGGTCTATACGTTTGGATGTTTTGCGTGGACGGCCAGAGCCCTCTTTACGACAGAGTCGAAAATCATCATTATGCCATCGATGCACATTTGTGTAAGGGACATTTAGTCGCTTGCTTGTAGCTCCCAAAGAAAACCCTGACACTTTGCCTTGTGTGAATGCGATCTCGTTATTGTTCATTTGTGCTTTGTATTGTTTTCAACCGGTAAGAGATAGATTTCTAGCTGAAAGCAATCAGCAATGCTGCCAATACCACCGCAACGAAGTCAGGAAGCTATGGAACATGAAGTCCAGTTAATCACATGTAGCAGTTACATTATTGTTGATGCATAATAGTGCTATACTGGCTCTGATCGACCGATTTTCTTTATTTTTGTTTTGCTTGATAGCTTTTGGCTTGTAGAACAACATATTACATAACAAAGGAAACAAATGTAATTTTATAAGAGTGAGGTATGATTTTGTGTAACATTGCTAAATGAAGATCAAATTATCTACTACTTTTTTATCTATAACAGGAAAACAACTCAATATTCATGCTTGAAATTTCCAACAATGATATAAATAAGCACAACTGACATATCTTCCAAATTTCAGAGAAATTCGTTCAAGTTTGGCGGAGTTAGACAAAATTGAAGTTAAGGCGATGTTTAAGGGTGATCCATTTTTTATGAAACAATCTGTATAATGTTATATGATGAATAAATCATCAATTACGTTTTCATGAAAGAATAATCAAATATATTTAAAAATCTTCATATATCTAGTCGTATCTAGGTGCCTCATATATCTAGGCGTCCATGATACATCACACTGGGCATAGTTCTGTATAGTACCATAGATAACCTGAACAATGTAATTATACAAGGTGTTTCAAAAGTGGGCTAACAGTTGATTTTGCCCTAGGAAATCTATGTTGACCGTTCTATTGGCGATTTACACCTGAATCAGTCGATGGATATCCATGATCAGTCCAACATGAGCCATAGACTTCGAAGTAATTGCTACTATCATTTAGAAGTCTATGCAGTAGCATTCCATTGGCAAAGGAATTTTGAAATCTATCATGGACAAGATATAGCACCAATCTGACATTACGTACATGGATATGTTCAATTAATTTGATTTGAATCAAACACTGTTAGTTTGACTTGAAGTGAATTAAACAAGCTTGAAGCTTTTTTGAATTTGCTGCTTCTGTCATGTTAGGTCATCTAAAAGATGATCAGAGAAAATGGATTTTGAAATCCTTTTGGAAAAACAAGAATGCTGAAAAGGTGCGAATGGAATGGAGAGATGCCTTTCACAGCAATCCTCCATCAAGATTTGCTATTTATCGCATTCGAGATAAATTTGAAAAGACCGGTTCGGTAGAGAATGCACCGAAGTCAGGACGCCCTCGATCAGTTTCAATAACATCAAACGAGGAGCTAGTGGCCCAAACATTTGTTCAAAGTCCGAAGAAGTCAACAAGAAGAGCCTCATTGGAGTTGGACATTTCTCTAAGCTCTACTTGGAGACTGATGAGGAAAGTTGAGTTGAAACCATACCGACCCAGACTGTTGCAGCACCTTCTACCGGATGATGCTGAACGACGCTTGCAGTTTGCTGTGCTCATGTTGTCGGAAATTCGGGAGAACCCAGATTTGCTTGACAAGATAGTTTGGTCTGACGAAGCCAGTTTCAAACTATCAGGTCACGTAAATAGACATAACTGTGTCTACTGGTTCCCTGAAAATCCGCACATGGTATCAACAAATGAGCTGAACCAGCCTGGCTTAACCGTCTGGGCCGGTATGTCAAGCAACGGTGTGATTGGGCCAGTATTTTTTGAAAGAACTGTGACGGCTGAGGTGTACCTTCAAATGCTCCAATCCTTTGCGATTCCTGAGATGCAGTCATTGAACAACTTCAATGAGCTGTACTTTCAGCAAGATGGTGCACCAGCGCATTTTGCAGTGAGTGTCAGAAGCTATCTGAATGACACTTTTCCAGGAAAGTGGATCGGGAGATGTGGTAGCATCCTTTGGCCTCGCTCTCCCGATCTAACTCCGATGGACTTTTTCTTTTGGGGCGTTGTAAAGGAGAAAGTGTACGGACGAAAACCTCACACACTTTCTCAACTCCGCTCCTACATCACAGATGCCTGTCAAGAGATCAGTGATGACAGAAACTTATGCAGAACTGTGTGCCACAGTGTGTCCGAAAGACTACAAGAATGTGCCGATGTCCATGGTGGACATTTTGAGCATTTGCGTTCGTGAATTTTTGCAACTTTAAGTTGATTAATTTTTTGATATGTTGAATAGGCCTTGGTTATTCATTTGTTCATTTTTTTGTTAGGAAACCAAGCAAACAAAATGATAGTTGTTTTAATGTTAATACCTTTATTAATTTCAGCCTCCTCTAGGCCATCGTCAGAAGCTTCTGACGATGGTCTAAGAGGAGGCTGGAATTAACAAAGGTGAAGGACATTTGGATGTCAGCTGTTCTTCCTTCTTCGCCTCCCTGTCTTGTGTTGACGACAGCGTCTTCGTGCACCAGGCTGAGGGGCGCGGAGGACGTTCGAATGTCAGCTGTTCTTCCTTCTCCTCAGTAACACTGAAACAACTACTATCTTGTTTACATGGTTTCCTAATAATTTTTTTTTGATAGATGTTGGATAGTTATTCGACTTCTCATGATCGGTATAGATTCAAATTGGGTTGTAGTGAAATATGTAGGCTTGAAAACACTGGAGATCATGAGATATTTTAATATGATTTACGCGATGTCAAAGAGTATTGAATTTTTGCCCCTTACGAATACAAGGCATATTAGCTATCTGTGGCATCGTGAAAAAGATTATTATGACATAGCTTATTAATCTATAGCATTAAGACATAGCTTTTCAAGGCCAATTTCTACTGTTAGCCTACTTTTGAAACACCTTGTATATGCCTATTTCTCGGTAATCAATGATCCAACTGTCGGTCGCTTACGCGACCGACAGTTGAATCATTGCTGACCTCTAAATAGGCATTTACATGTAAATATAACATTCTTTCGAACATTCTCGCTGCGCTCGGGCTGTACAACATAGCTGCCGGAGGAAAAGTTGATATGTCTCTCAAGAAAATAGCTATACTCACTGACATAAATAATGAAACCAACTATCATTGACTTGAATGGAAGTTTGTTTCATTTTTTTCTATGGTTAGAGATGATATCTCGCTTTCTATGTATCACCATTGAACTCCATATGATAAGGGAAATGATAGGTATCTGGTCAACTCGGTACCAAAAAATAAAATTCAATAATAATAAGTTTTATGCATATATTCATATTTCTAACTGTACATTATTGATGTAACAACACTATTAAAGAATTGTTATGGATAGGAGGTCAAGGAAATGCATTTTCAGGTAAATTTATACTTATCTCAATTATTGACGAATTACTCATGATGAAAATCATTTCGCTAATTTCCTGAGGGGAGTGATGTCTAATATAGGTGACCTGTTATGCATAATGTCTAGTGATCGGTAAATTTGTGGTTTTACACTCCTTCATTCCAGTCTACAGCTATTTTTTCATAATTTATTAAATAACGTCTGACAGAAGTCTAATGCAAATTTATGAAGTATATTTGTACAAAACGGTTAACACCATAATAAAGTTCAATGTATGTGAACACTGAAACAGTGTTCGTTTTATGGAATTCATTCAGGCATTGCGATGATATATTTGATTTTATTGTAAGTTAACAAAAATTTTTCTGTTCGTCAACTGAACTCACAGTTGCGAAATTTTGAATCAGAAATTAGCCTTGAGATGAATTTGTTGCTCGATATAAACAAAAGATGGCTCTTTATAGAAATTCTGTATTGATTGAGTACTCATGGAGTGTTATTTCAGAAAAATCAGATATTTGCAAATGAATGAATATAAACGAGACGTAAATTTAATTCAACTTGTATGAAAGGAATATGTAAAGACAATCATTATGAAATAAATCCTATGAAATGGACATCTCAAAAATAAGATTTCTTACAACTTCAACTCAGCAGAGCATTCATTAATGTAAATTGTGATATCCACCAACAATATGAAATACCTAATTACAATGTTTTGCAATTATTTGAAAATAAGGCAACTTGAACTGTAGACTGGGATACAGACGCTTGACAGGATTATTATAGAGGATGTGAAAAAACGATTAACTTAACTGATGACGTTTTCAAGATGCAATTAGAACAAAACTATGTAGCTATCCAACATTCAACAAGGTAACATGCAACCTTCAAATGAAGATCATGAAAATATAAACTTGTGAAGCATATATAGATATATTTAATTCTAGTTTTGTCCATTGCATTTTAGCTACTTCATTGTTAAAAGCTTTTAACGAATGACTTTCGTAGTCGAAGTAGGTTTGATTTATCAAAAGTTACTTCAAAATGGAACTGCTATGCTATGATGCAATTCAATGTTTCGAGCAGTAATTGAGACATTAAAATGATAATTTAGCTGGATTTCAATAATGATCCTATTCAGATTGTCCCATGTCACAATAAAACAAATGTCATCACAAATATCAGAATGTTATCTCAAGTAGGAACATGACAAAATGATATGTTGTGTTTTAATTTATAGATTAAAAATCCATGAATCTCTTTATTGTGATTGATTTTTCGATTAATTATTTCAGATCTTCGTTTTCAGCAATTCGACAACTGCAAGTTACATTACATGCGATCACATGCTTGAAATTGGATAATTCATTGAAATGAACACTGTTTCATATACAGAATTAACTTGCCTTTCCAATGAACGCCCATTCGTCTTCTAACTATTAATATTGAAAATGCATTTTTTCGTTTTATGTATGTAGTGAAATGCATACTTTTTTGCGTGAAAAATGCATTTCTACGTTCAACTAATAAAAATCAGCGCTAATGAATGTTATTTTCGTAATGAGGGAACAAAATTACATCAGAATATGACAATTTAAAATAATGCTGAGAATTTTTTTTTCTTGGTACCGAGTTGACCGGGATTCAAATGATATAGGACCATCAAATTTCAAAATTTGATATTGATCACAGTAACAGCTAGAAGTTGAACAGAATCACCACCTACTGCTGACCAGATTTGACTTATGAAATAGCGCACGATAACTTTACCAGAGGAATGGCAATTGGGATGATGCGTTGTGGGCAAAGTTCTCAACTGTTGCGAAAGAATTGAAAATTTCAAGGGTCGTTGTATGGAGGTGGTGGTGTCGTTGGAAAGCAGAAGGAAATGTGGAAAAGAAGAACGGATCAGGAAGACCAAGGGTATCATCCAAGCGGACAGATGCACGCTTAGTTTTAGCTGCTAAAAGAAACAGATTTGTGTTCGTCCCGAAGCTAATTGTGTACTGGAAGGTTGCTGGGAACGTTGCATGTAGCGTTCAAACTGCATATCGAAGATTGCGAGAAGCTGGTATACAGTCTCGACGACCCGCTGTGAGAATTCCGCTGAGCCTGGAACATCGAAGGAGACGAGTGACGTGGTGTCAAGGTCATCAGTCGTGGAGTGACAGTCAGTGGGAACGTGTGCTCTGGACTGATGAATCGAGGTTTACTCTCGATTCCAACGATGGTCGGATCCGTGTTCATCGCTTGCCAAGTGAACGATTTGCTCCATGTTGCGTCAAAGAACACGACCGGCACGGCGGCGGTAGTGTCATGGTTTGGGCCGGCATCTGGCACAATGGAAAAACACCAGCAATCGTAGTGAAAGGAACATTGACAGGACAGCGATATGCCGACGAGATCGTGACACCGGTCGTGGTTCCAGCAGTGACATCGAATCAATTGATTTTTCAGGATGACAACGCAAGGCCCCATCGCGCTTCATTGGTCTCTAACAGGATAGCAAGCAGTGGAATCCCAACCTTGGAATGGCCCTCACGCTCTCCCGACCTCTCCCCCATCGAGCACTGCTGGGATGAACTTGGTCGCAGAGTGAGGGAGAGGTACAACCACCCACCAGTGTCTTTGAAGATGTTGGCCGACAGACTGATCGAGCAGTGGAACCTCTTAGACCTGGCATTCATGCAGCGACTGTGCTCATCCATGCCCTCACGCATCGATGCCTGTTTGGATGCTCGCGGTGGTCACACCCGTTTGTAACTTAAGTTGATAAAATCATGAGTATCAAATTAAATGTTTTTGAGTAAAGCATTCGAGTTCTCCTTTTACAAACAACAAACAAACGTACAGTACAACCAAGTTTAAGTCATAAGTATTCATATCAGGACTTGTTTCATTCTTTTTGTCACTGAGTATATTTATGCGTCTCTCTTTTTATTTGGATCATTCATATATCAACGTACTCCATACAAAAGGATGCTCATTTTAACTATGTCACGTTTTAGATAGGAGGGAAAATATCTTGTATTTCATATAAAATTTATACTTCTTAACAAATAAATATCTATTGCAAGAGAGCGCTAGATGACTCCAGACTACATGTACATAGAAAATATACCTTTTGCCACAACTGTTGTCTCAACCAGCATAGTTGTTGGCAGTCTTTAAATATCTTCTTTAAATCAACATATTGGCTATTGGCAGAACGATCATAGTTATTGACACATCTATTCACAACATTTTAAAATCGGCATTGCTGTTGTCAGAACCAGCACAGTTGTTGGCAGTAGTTCAGATATGATGGAAATCATGATAATCAAAGAAAGATTGAGAATCATAATGTAGGGTATTCTATTCAGGTGATTTTGTGTAATGCATGTAAGAGTTGATCGTCATTGTAACTTAGAAAACAACTTAATTATCAAGTTACTTGCTAACTTGCGATTCATGCTTAGTTTTTCAAACAGGACGGTTATCTATCTACTTTGATATACATATGAATTATCCGGGTAGCATTTTAATTTTTGCTCACATTGATTAAGCATTTCCATCCATATTGTTATACCGAAAGCGAAAATATGATGGAACTTTTTGCTTCATATTGCAAATTCCATTTTCAGGGATGACGAAAAAGTATCTAGATGCACGTGCTGCATGAGATGTTTTCAAAAAGAGTACATGTATTTCAACGCTAATGAAATACCATAATGATGACCATGGTAATTTCCTAACCAATACAGAGGATATGCTTGAACTTTGGGCCAGCTTCTACGAAGACCTTTATAAGGAATAAGTCACTCCAATACATGTTCAAGATCCGCCGTGCGATGACATCAAACCCATCCTAAAGTGCGAAATCACCTCAGCGATTAGCAAAATGAAAAACAGGAAAAGTCTTGGCATTGACAATATCTATACTGAATTCCTAAAAGCTGGCGGCGAACCAATAGTCAATGCTCTGTTACAGCTATTCAATGCTATCCTCTCAACAGGCAAAGTGCCTCAAACCTTCAAAGAGGCTCTCATAGGTGTCATTTACAAAAAGAACAGTAGACTAGACTGCAGCAATTATCGCCCTATAAGCCTTTTAAGTTATGTACACAAGCTTTTCATGAAATTCATGCCCCGCCCCACGTCTTTAACATAAAATCGCTTTTTTAGCAATAGAAATTATCTGTGAAAACGTCATAAAGTTTACCCAAGACAGGATGATCACGACAAGAAAAATCGTTTTCCTTAATGTAATAATGGACTTAACGTTCCAGCACGATAAAAAATCCATTGTCATGCATGCTCAAGCAAAAATATGATGCCAACTCAATGCGGGAGCGCATTTAGAAGCGTCAGTTTAAATAGCTAAGCAGGAAAGACACTCAAAAGAAGCGAATATTTCAACCTCGTTGCCAGTTTACCTGGCCCACTCCCATCCCTGTTTTTCACACGCATTGTTCTAATTTTTTTATAGTCCAGGTTCACTGTACAGGGTTGCCAACTCTCACGCATTCGACCCCCATATGACGCTCTCACGCAAGGCCAAAAAAATCTCACGCATTCCGAAAATTTCTCACGCATCTCACGCATTCTCACATTTTGGCTGTACTCATTGTACGATCCAGCTATGCTCCTGATGTGATAAATTGTTGATGTTCCCACTTGTGCGTTCAGTCCATAAAAATCAGTCTACTGTTTGTCGAATTCGTTCACCAGTGCACTGTGATCAGTACCATGACAGCCAGTGAAGGACAGGGGAGGAAGCAGTTGCAAGCAGACGTCGACCTCAATAAGGTAAGTTGATCAACAAGACCATAGACATTGAGCTAATTTTTAGATCTCACGCATTGGCACTTTCAAATGTTGGCAACCTTGACTGTATCAGACAGTCTCGATCATAGAGACGAATTTTCTATAGCGAATTATTCATTGACAACAAGTATGCTGGTTGTGCCAACAACTATGCCAGTTTTGAAGGCTTAGAATTCTCTGTTTGTCAAATGAATGCTCTGACCATGCTATGACGTGCAAATGTTTCCATTAGATATGAGAATGACGCAGTGATCATAGAGCTTGTAGAAATCTAGAGTTGCCAACAACTGTGCCGGTTGAGACAACAACTATGGCAAAAGGTATAGTATAACTGACCATGAAGGTGGCATTATGGACTATCATGAACTCCTAGATATTAAATCTCTACTATCTATGAGTCCATGAAGATATGACATTATGCTTTATGTTGGCTAAAATATCAAATGAAATTTCGCAGTTGGAGTCATCTAGCGCTATCTTTTTTCATACAAGGAAGTAAAAGTCAATAATGTTTCAAATTGTCAACGCTGAAGCATTCAAAGATTTGGGGTTAGTATCACCTATAAGGGACTTCAATAATGATCCCACTTGAACATTTGATGACAATTTTGTCACTTGCAGCTGGCACGTCCGTTGGTTGATTTTGTTCGTTTTTGTTAGCTAAATTCACATTACTATTGGTTAGTATGTTTGATGTTACTTTTTGGATGTTTGTTGAGTAATCATTGTAAGTCAAAACACAGTCTGAGCGATGACCAGTCACTTTTTTTGCCATTTCTTTATTTCCGGTGGCATTCATGATTCTGGTCACCGTAGTTTTTCTGCATGACTGATTACTATATTGGTCATCTTCTCCCGCAGCCTACATCATGTTTCGTATGGTTGCCGTTAAAGAATTGTGTCCCAGAGGTTGGTTCACAAACCAAGTGGTAGCTGTCGGCTTTGGATGAGGCTGGAGGAAGAACGCATTGGTCGTATCGTTAACAGGACGCAATGAACTGTAAAAGATAAAGAGATTTACCAGGCACTTTGAAGGATCATCACTTTTGAATACAGTTACTGTTTTTGGCACGACGTGATGTTCATGAAGACCTCCCTTATACGTTTTTGATATATCCTCCCTGTATTCGAGCACATCGTCACCCTCTCTTCGAGTCAAGGTCAATTGAGCATTTTCTCCCCATTTTAGATTGCGTAGCTCCTTTCCCCCACGAAGCCCACAATTAACTCCAATCAGGTAAATCAACGTCCTCGTGAGTTTTCGAGGATTATCGCGACCGAGATATTGTCTCTCCCATAACCGTGTTTCTGTGGACAGGGGCACCGGCTTCGCCTGCTTCTTCGTTAGGGAAACTCCAGCAGCGGTATTGACTTTCATGGCTGCGTCCAACGAACTCCTTGTTTCCAGGAAAGCTGGATCATCAAACACCTGTAATGACAAATTAATTTGATTTAGAATAGATTAATTATGATATTACCGCACTTTGTTCACTATGTTTTTTAACTCGTAGTTTGTAATGAAAGTCGATATTGCAAACAAGTAATTTTTTCCACTATCCTCATTCCTAGTTTTCGGAAGGAAAAGTAACTATATTTATTTCATAAAAACAGAGTAGCATCACGAACTAAATAACAATAAAGTTACACAAGTAATTGAAATGGCAAAAGTACCTTGACAAGTACCGGTACATGATAAATTTATGAATAGAGCAAAATCTTTATAAAATAAATTCATCTTTTCAATCAAAAAGCATTATCAAATATTTCAATTAAACTAAATTTGCATGCTATTAAGAAAAATTGATTCCACTTTCAAACTCAAAAGAAGGACTTTCACTTCAACCAATAAAGGAAACTTTTGCGATAAACTTCAGTTACAAAAAAAGAAGTTTAGTATAAAAGATTAAAATCATTCCTTCCTCTTGTATAGGCCAACATTTTGTGAATAATATCTGCATGCATGTGCATAACATAAATATTGTAGGAGTTTTATTAATATGAAGACTAGAATGCTACTTGTTCAACATCAGCTAATCAGGAACATACATTTATATATCTACTTGTATAGGCTACCAAATTCCTTTGCCTATATATCTTATTTTTCATAGTCAGTTGATCATAATTTAATTCTAAAATGACTTCGAGAATAAAAATAATAGAAAAACCATTGTGGAAACTTGCATTACTTCACAATATCGATTTAATAGAAGCTATGTTTTTTCCAACTTTATGGCAGTTTAAATTTATGATTAATTTTTTCCAATTTTAGCGTCATAAAAATCGTCTTACCTTCCAATCCAACTTGCGTTCGCTTCTGATGTATCTTTGGATTCCGCATAGTAATAGTCGTAGAGTTTCACCCGGGTACACATCGCCGTTCTTCTTTCTAACTTCATGAAAGAAAAATTTCAATGCCAGGTTCAAAGTGACTTTGGAGATGAACTCCAATTTCTCATGACCATCGCTTGAACGGTCCGATAGAAACATAAGGTCCTCTGAACCGTTTTCTAAAATTGTTGTATTTCTTTCCTTGAGCCAGTCGTCGAATACTTTTCTTGCCCAGTAGTTCTGATTCATGGTGTTTTGAGGAATGGTGGTCTTCCGAATCTTATTCAGCTCTTCAGTTGTAATAGGTGTGGCGTGTCTTTTTGTCATGATTTCTTTGACCGTGTTGCTTTGCGATGGTAAACTATCTTAAAAGAAATGCCTATCCGTCTGACCCTAGAATGACGTCCAAAACTTTGATTTTGAATTTTGAATGCAGATCAGTGACCTAAATGAACGAAACCATATCCATAGAATTAGTACAGATGTACCTATCAAAAGGGTCAAATTTCTAGCTATCTTTGATATCTTGATTTCCAACATAGACGTCTCTTGATTTCCCAATACTTTCTTCTTCTTCTTCTTCTGTTTATATTTAGACAATTAGAAGTCTATGACTTAGAAATAGATTTCTTAAGAACGAAGCACTATGAACGGAAATCCATGGACATCTATCTACATTCTCAATTTAGAAAGGACATTTGATCATAGATAACAAACAATCATTTTAACAATATTGTCCCTCCATTAACAAGCTGTCCCTCTCTCTGATTGGCTGAGATGAGCATCCTTTAAGTATGTTACAGGAGGATATCTCTATGACTGTATGGGAAATACCTCGGTGTATAACTATGTTAAAATCCCTCGGCCTACGGCCTCGGGATTTTAACGTAGTTATACACCTCTGTATTTCCCATACAGTCATGATATCCTCCTGTAACCTTAACTTGTTGATTTAAATGTGATATCTGTTGTTTTCTATCATAGCTTGAATTGTGATTATCATTTCATATTATCTTGGAAGCATCATAGATTGTTTACAGCTATACCAAATGTACCATAGCACTTCAGCGACATGACCTAAATGTCAGCCACGGCCTGCGGCCTCGTCTGACATTTGTCTTGTCACTTCATCGCTATTGTACATTTGGTTAATGTATTGCAGCTAAAGTCACCTACAGCCAACCATTTTCTACAAATGCATACAACAGCTATACATACATGCATACATGTAGTTGCCAAGCTTATTCAGTTTCGGAAAATAGATAACTAACACTTGATCAAACTCTGTTGATCATCTTCTCTACACAGGATTATGAACTGACAAGTTATTTCAGAAATTGTGTAATTTGGTGGGCAATTGTTGAAAGGATGGGAACAAATAATTTAATGTGCAATGAAGTCAAAATCTTCCTGATGTGGTGCATCATGTTCAATAACTACCAATCCATGTGCCCATGGACATGGGATGGGCCGGAGATGAGAAATTTTCAATATCATCTCAAACATTAATGTATATTATTAGAGTGTATTTTGACATTTTGAATATTTCAAAACATCGGTTTAGCAAGCTTGTCAATCGAAGAGATTGCCGATCTTAACAAGATCCAATGAGTGAGAGAGCTTCATAAGTGCCTTGAATGAAATAATAATTACATGCAAATTGTTGACTGTAATTAAATTGGATGATATCCTGGGATACAACTATCCTTGGTAACTGAATGTTGTTTGTATTAGCTTCGATTGCGCTGCTACGCTAGCGCTACATTTGGTAGTGAACTGTGTGTGATCTCTTTTCATCACGAAATACCTTTATTCTGATGAATCTTTCATATTATGGCAACTCAAGTATAGTTGTAATAAATTCATTCAACAAAAGTCATGGATGCTTGGAAGGTTTAATGTCATGACCGGTTCTACCTCTGCATTTGAGGCTTGTCGCTATAAATATTACACCAGAGACATTTTGAAAGGCGGCTGAATGCCTTTCTGCTTTCATTGAAGTCAAAATCTGTTGCTGCACTCAATCATTGGAAAAGAAAAATCGGATGGAATATTTTGCAGATTGAAAATGGGCCAAATTAACAAATGAAATATTATATCATCAGATGAATAGGTGACAAGTGTTGCGTCATTCCCAGAATGCTTTAAATTCAGTCATCTGAAGTCATAACTTGTGTAATCGACAGTGTATGATTTGAAACGAATTATTGCCTTAACATTTACATCGTTAAGACAAAATATCGTAATTTGGATCGTAATATTTCATTTCCGAGTAATATTGCGATCTCTGTTCATCAGTAGAGCGGCCGCAGCAACGCATTGATAGAACAACTGATATAAGTGACCTAATGAACAATAACATTGAGACATCGCACAATAGCTCTACACCGGATAAGTGACGTCACTTTTATTAAAAATAGATATTTCAGAAAGGTGTCTTTAAGGGAAAAGAGAGAGTACCTAATTCACCAAGCAACATGCAAAATTAAAGTGGCAATGTGAAGCGTAAAATGAAATATGAAATGCAGTCCAAAAGTATATATATTCAGGTAAATAAGTATACACCAGGAAAGCTAATTGAACAAATGAAGAATTCATTAAATCTCTATGTAAAATTTGTGTTGGACGGTCTAAGAAGATTATTCACATGACAATACAACAAATTAAGAACAAATATCAGCCAACACTTTCATGGTCTTTTTTATAGTATTGATGGGGTTTGCAGTTAAAATGTTTTGTAAATTATGTAATCCTCGTGTGCAATGCCTGCACCTGCATTATATTGGTGAACGTAAGCTCCACCATGGAACTGCACAGAGCACATGACATGAAGCTGCTCAAAAATCCCGTTGAAGCAGCTACACTGTAAATCGCTGGATACGAAAATTACATACAAACATATACCAAAATCACATACAATTTGAAACAAACATCTGATACGAGATTCTCGTATGTTTACAGAGATCTGGTATGTTTTTCATACAAAATCTCACTTTCTTTCGTATCTGATTGGTATGTAGCGATACGAACTATTCTATCTGTGATTGATAATCAAACCAAATAAGAAAAGATATGCGTAATGTGATTTAATTGACTTCATTTTAATACATTCGAGTTCTATACGCATATCTTTTCTTATTTGGTTTGATTATCTATTATATTAATTAACTCGATGACTGGTATTTTGGATCTATCTGTGATTGGCTGTTTTACACTGAAATACGAGTTGTTGGTATGTCTTATATACGAGATCCGATGCAAATTCATCCCTATTTGTGTGCCTCTGGTATGTATTTGGTATGTGCAGCTTTAAGTCACATAGCAAAAACATATATGTATTACATACTACTGTCAAATAACTTTTTTCAGTAATAACAGTCGGGAATATTTTTTGCTTGATAGAGTGATATTTAACTAGATTATATTTATTGTGAATTATATGCTCCACGAGATTGTCGTTGTTGTTACTTGTCTAGCAACATTAACATGACGTTTAGTCAGCTCTACTGTATGAGCCAAGTTGATTAACATCATTTCATTCAAACGTTATCTTCCGTGTAATCATGTTGACTTATATATCCCAAACATAACTATGTTTGCGTTTAATGAATTCTAATGTGTTTTTCCTTCGGATTGATAATATGCCTTATTTCAAAATTACATAATCTGTAATTGTTGATGGTTGAATACTTATAGATTATTCATGAATTACCTTAGACTTACGTGTATTAAAATCGAATTCAGTATTGAAAGCATCACTCTTGAATGTCATTATCTAACTACTTACAGAACAGTAGTACATTAGTGTGATCTTTATTGACAAAAGGCCTTAAATCAACATACTTTGGACATGTGTAGTTAGAGGTTCCTCCACGTACCCGGGCGAAATCGTCTTTAACTCAAATATGTTTTTATGTCAAATACTTTGGACATGATTTATGCTTTCTTTTAACATTGTGCTGGTATGGCTTTAGTATGTAAAGCATACCACATTTGAAAAAAACATACGAAAAGCATACAAATATATACCAAGAGAATACAGAAATACACCAAAAAACTATTTTGGTATGCATCCTTCGTATGTGATTGGTATTCAGCGATTTACAGTGTAGCGTGGCCTCAAAATAGCAAAAGTGAACAAGATTTCTGGTGAAGGGAAATTCAGCGGACCATTTAATTATACGCCTTTCTGCTACTGAAAGTCTTACTTTTAGTGGCATGGTCAAAAGTAGACCAACTAGCGTCCACCACATAAAGACAAATCTTTCAAAATCATTTTGTCAGAGCAATCATTGTGAAGCTGAAGGGCTAGGTGCAAGACATGTAGAAAGAAATGTAATAAAGAATCGAAGAAAAGTAAGTTGATACCAATACTTTTGGACTTTAAATCGAACTTGGAAAACAATCGGCTGTCCGAGCAGCACAGACTCCAAAGTTTTGAAACGGGCTAGACGAATTAAATATTTCGTTTAGAAAGTTAACTTGCAGCATCTTGAAAACTTCTATTCTATTGTTTAATATAAACTAATCAAAATGCCTGAAAACGACAGTTGCTTTTCGTGACATTGAGATTTCTCACTGACGCTTATTGTCTATACATTAAAGTTTATAACATTAGGACTTTAAATCGAACTTGGAAAACAATCGTCTGTCCGAGCAGCACGGACTCCAAAGTTTTGAAACGGGCTAACCCGGGCTTGATCTTGATATTTGTTATTTTGATCCGATTGTGTTGACTCTTTACATTTTATTGCCGAATTAAATATTTCGTTATCTGTGTGTGCCTTGAATATGAATTCATCATGAAATCCTTAATTTTTTTAATAAAATCTGCCATTTTGTAAATGGCGAACGCATAAAAGGCAGCACAAAGACTACATGTGTATAGCTGCAGGTTTGTCAAATTGTAAACTAAACAAATGTGCAGTGCTTAAGAGTCAGTTTGCTTTGATTTCCAAAATCACTTGAAACATAAACCAACAAAGATACTCGCACAACGCATTTTCGGAGAAAGGAATATCAAATCAATACATGCATCAGCTGCTGTACAGAGATATACATAGATGAGCATGGAGTTTAGGCAAAGTAAAGACCATCTGCTTTGATATAGTTTCGCGTTGTAGGCGACGTGTGACGAAGAAATTTTGGAGAACGGAGCTTCGAAGCAGTTGCTCTTTTCGAGACGACATGGCACATAAGGAAGGAGAATGTCGTCTCTCTCTTAAATCGAGACACTCTTAAAGCAATTCATGACTCTCTCATCGCATGGTTCATTGCTCAGTCACAGACATGGTTCAATTGCTCGAGAGTTGAAGAAGGCAAACCTTTGATGTCTAAAATTTCCGTGATTCTCTTTGTTCTACTATTTTGACTGGTTCTTGTTTTGACATTGACAATGCTCGTTCTTTCCCTCAACGAAGATTATTTTAAAAACATTGCAGAATGTCGCATTTATGTGTGTATATATGCAGTATACATGTATGAATGGTTCGTATTGGCATACGTGCGTTAAAACCTGTGTTTTTGCTAGAACTACTGATTATGTCTCACGACGATCATGAGAGAATATAACACAACTTTCTTATATTTACTTCAATTCACAACATGTCATGTATAACGTGTCATGTTCATACGCTGATATTTTGAATGTTGAATTCACGAAATGTGAAGTTTTAGAAAGTTAACTTGCAACATCTTGAAAACTGCTACTCTATTGTTTAATATAAACTAATCAAAATGCATGAAAACGACAGTTGTTTTTCGTGACATTGAGATTTCTCACTGATGCTTATTGTCTATACATTAAAGTTAATAGCAAGCGCCATCATCAAACATTTGTAATTTTCGCTGAAAGCATGAGCAAGCAAACTGTGTGCGATTGGAAATATTTCTGACCCAAATCTATAAAAGTTTGGAACTGAATAGAGTTTCACAATTTCTGTGGTATTCCCAACAACTTCTCTCGTTGAGACTGTCACTTGAGATATTCTTCGACATTGCGAATGTCTGTTTTGTCTTTGAATCCACTAAGTAATTCTTTTTGAATGTGTTGAAAGATGTATAAAATTTATGAATTTGTAGCCTGAATTTAGGCCTGTTGTGCACTACTGTTGTTGCACTATACGCTGCCCCATCATCTGTACAATTGAAAGTCTATTCAATTTCATAATTTTATGTCAAATTCTTTATTCATCTCTACTTTCCATTATATTTACTTATTAATCATATTGAAATGTTTGGGATGGATCTAGCTGATTAAATTGCTTGTGTTTAAATAAATAATGATTAACCAAAATCAAATTGACTTTGAAAACGGGTATTATCAGGATTTGATAGAAGAAACACGGAGATAGAATCGTATGATCCTGTAGTGTCTTATCTTAACGTTATGCACTTAACAGTTCAAATAAAAAGTCATCATATTCATATCATCCTTCCTATTTCGTAAATCTAGATAGGGATTAATGCAACTGTCTTTTTCGAGGTCAATGTGAATAATCAACAACAGACCAGAAGTCGTTCTGAGATAGCGAATCCATTTATCTAGTCAGAACCGGAAGATTCATAACAGCATTTCTATTCTCTCTGTCATGGTTCATTGATAAATCTTTAACGGTGACTAATTCTGTTTGATATTTATACAAACTTGCTCCTATGTAGATCCAGCAAAGTTTGATTAATACCCCAAAAGTGTCATTTTGGAGCAAGATTGAAGATGAGCTTAACCTTGGCATAGTCTGACCCAATTCATTTGACAGATCACTTTAGCAAATCCGAGAGAGAGGAATGTATTTGTCGACTTTTATTTACCAGTTATTCAATGTTTTCAGACAAAAGTAATTTTCAGCAAAAGGCAAGAAATTCGCAGAAAGTGCTCTATTCATCATCAAATGCATATATGCATGAAATTCTCGCTTTATTAGCGTTTCCAGACGAGTATTTCAGCGGCTCTCTCTAAAACGAAACATAGCTTGTCAGTCTAAAAAGTAGTAAATCTATTAGATAGTAGCATGCGCATCTCCACTTGCGTTAAAAACTTAGGAAAATAAGCAATTTTTACCGAAATTAGCAAATTCGATGAGAAGCTAGGAAAATTAATATCAAAAATCAAAATTGTGGTATGCAGATATATTCTAAAAGCAAAACGACGCACGACAGCAACAGAATACCGGTAGGACAAATACAGATGCCCCATATACGTACGAGTAGGACCCACTCTCAAGCAAGCGTTATGCATGTAGATATACGACAGAATTAATTCATATATGTTTGGAGATAGTACACTAACGTGAAGTTTTATGGAGAAACGCTCGGTCAGAGTACAATGTAGTTGCTTGTCAAAGTTGAGGAAATGGGACAAGTGATTCATAAATATTACATGCATTTGTGTTGGAGCTGTGAGAATGATGTGTGAAGGCAAGTGACATCTTATAAATAAAATCATTTTGAAATAAAGAGGAATGGAAAAACATGTGAATTCTCTGTCTCTCATGTGGATAGCAATTTATTTGAAGCTTGCAGCAATTCTTTAGGGAGATTAAGCACCCGCATTGCATGCTAATATTAGGGTTCAGCTTTTATTTTTCATAAATGACATCATAAATGAAGTTATAATTGTGATAATCTGCTATTTATAGAGATCAATATCTAAGGCTCTCAATTTGTAAATTTATGAATTTAAGTTTTTTAAAGTTATACTTGAAAATATTTAATTAAGCCTATTGTACAATTGATTAAAAATTGGCAGGATATTTTGCTTAAATCAGGTTTCTGGTATCAATCGAATAATTGCTTTGTCAAAGGGTCGAAATAGCAGCTTTAGCGCAATATCTTATTTAAAACAATATTCTAAAACTGTTTCTAAGACCAGGTATCTAAAAAGATTTCAAAGCCGCATTTTCTGCACATTGCTTCAAGACATTGCTTTTCAAATATTTAAATCCATGCCTTGGAAAATGAATTATGTGCTCTGTTATAATTTAGCATGTTTGTAAAACACTGCTTTTAAACATGACTTTAGACCGTTACTTTCAAACATATTTTTCATACCCGTATTTTGATCATGTCTTCAAACAGCGTTTTTACCTGTGTTTTTAAATTCGTCATGTAGCTATAATTTAGACCCCAGACCCCAGTAATTGATGAGCATAGTATACATGTAGAAGTGTTGGTTGGCACCTTGATGGTGTTTGACTCAAAGCGAGGGCAGATTGAGCCAAGTGAACCAGTCCTGCTATCTCTCCTTGTTTTACTAGAGAGGCGAAGGGGATGCTTCAGAATACTTTCGAGTAGCTGTTAGCAAATATAAGTACTTTCATGATACATGTACAAGCCTGCAAGTTAACAAACTTACAAATAACATGTAATCGATGTTGCAATGATCAAACCAGCTGTTGAGGCCACTGACACAATGAATAGGTTGCTAAATTGGAAAGAAACGATAAAAAGTGTTGGAATAATAAAAAATACAATAAAAACAGAAACTAACAGAAACAAGAGAAACATGATGCTATTTTGCTTTGGAGCATTTCGAAATATATGGATATTTAAAGCCTAATAACACATGCATCAATAATTATGATATAAAAAGTAGATTCTGAATCAAAAATTGATTTGATAAAAATACCGTATTGATACGACATAATAAGATCGCATTGAATATGGATGGGCCTTATTTCAAGTCCTTGCATGGGCTTCAATATGAGTTGGATGGAGACACAATTCGGCTGTCTGTGTTTGTGTGAAAGACTTTGGAATCCACATCTCAAAGAATCTGAAATTCTTACGGCACACAATGCTTTGTGTCAAGAAGGACAACAATGCTAACTCTGCTACTCTGCTGACTTTCATCTCAAGGGACCCCAACGTACTATGAAAATTTACACCATCCTACTTCGCCCACACCTAGAATATGCCACACTAATTTGGAATCCATCATTATCCAAAGACAACGCACTGATCGAATGTGTACAATGTCACTGGACCCGCAGCATTCATGGCTTAACCTCCATTCAATACGAAGAACGACTGACACATTTAAATCCACCATCCCTCCAGTGCCGTCGACGTATAGTGGACCGGGCGGAAGTCTTTAAATTTGTAAATTATCGTACACCATGTGATCCAAATACTCTTTTTTAATCCCATGTACGTCGATCACTCGTGGGTGCGATCTGAAACTTTACAGACAGTTGTGTAATCGCAACACGTGTCTCAATTGCTCAATTTTTCACCCAGTGAATTTTGGATGACTGGAACGCGCTTCCTGAAGAAATCATTATCTCCAGCACATTGAAAGTTTTTAAATAATGTTTTTAATTTCAAATTTGCAATTTTTTTGAATTTACATTGGCGACTCTATTCTTTCTGCAATGTGTTGGTTACAAGAACTGCTTTACTAAATTCATCAATTTATTCTCATGACTTGAATCGTTCATATTTGTCAGAAGTCAGAATTCATGAATTTATCAAGAGCCTTGTCAAGACCAGATCTATCAAATTAAGGATTCCTATTGCAGCCCGGAGTTGCTGTCGAAGTCCTATTAAAACTCGGAGTCGGAGTTCCTTCAAACTTTGAGGATCCCAAAATCCTGCCCATGTTCATGAATTGCAGTGGTTTAAAATTAAAAGTCAATTCCTCCGATCATCAAGAATATCACTTACACCTTTAATCAATCTCAATAGGTCAATATGAAGAATATTTTGAAAATAAAAGAGACTTGACTTTTGTATTTACGAATTGTGGATGAAACTGTTATCACAATTTTAACGAGCTTTAAATCAAATCTTTCCAACTGATTTTATATTTATAATTTCTGTCGTTGGCGCCGTCAAACGTAGCCCTGTTATTCCAGCAGCAATAAAGTTCCCTACATTAAATCTGTGCATGAATATCACTCTAAATTGACCTAATTATCTGTTCTTGTAGATTTACTCTCTTTCTCCAATCTATTTTCATTCAAGAGAGTTCAAATGTCCTTCACAATGAAAGTAATACATGAGTTCATCAGTCGTTATCTTAGATAGCGAATGTCACTCAACCTTCACAGCTTTCTACGCAGATTCTTGACAAAATATTTTGAATACAAGTCCACCAAAAATGCACACGCGTATCCTACTTTATTTGTTCGTCTTTCAAGAAAACCTAAAAATCATGTGTGATACAACATTTCCATTTTGAAATGAAACATTGAAATTTCAATCTCAAGGAAGTCACTGAAGAAGATCCGAATTGGAATTCACGGTCTTTGATCCTCAGTGTTGCTTCTGTCACTGCAATCTGCTCTGAAATGCATAGAATGTGAAGCCTAGATAGCGGAACCTCTATCACAATGAATCACATTTAATAACAGTGACAGATGAGTTCTAAATTGGATAATAATTGTGAGCAACTCTTTCATTAATCCCAAACATCTTGAGAGCCATTGACAAATGGCTTCAATTAGAAATTGAATGCGACTTAATCAAGATATAAATCCAACAATGTGAATTACATAATCAAAATTTGTATAAATTTCGACTTAATTTGACAACTGGTTCATCAATTAAATTCATTTCTTGTCTAAATAGTGACGTGCAATGGTTCAGTGCAACTACCAATGAAAAGCGTGGAAGAGGTTAGTTGGAACCCCGGAGACATATTTTTCTGTTTGAATTTTTTGATTGATGACAAGAATATCAACCGCTCATGCCCAAGTGAAGTCATCATTTTTGACAATGATTTTGCATGTGACATTTTGTGTGTTAAATCAGTGCACTATGCTCAAAGGAAATGCTTATTGTCAACTTCTATTTCTAAATCTATTGTGCTGTAGGCCTAATATCGAATAATGGCGGTCTGTACATTGCTGTCTGCTGTCGACCGTCATTCTTCAAATACTGATAACATAGAAGGTACTGCTACGGTCATAGACTTCTAAGTTGTAGAAGAATGTTCTGTTACAGGAAGTCGATGGATAGATGTAGATATATATAAGTAGACAATGGCAATTTACCACATAGATTTCTCGGTAAGTAATTCTACCAAATCGTCGGCCACTGACGCGGCTTTTGATTTGGTAAAAATTTTAATTTTTTTTTTACTTACCTTGGAATCTCATAAGTATCTTCCTACCATTACCGCTCTAGCTTGCAGAGTGCATCACGACCAAAATTGAGCGAACTGTCTAATGCTCATCTGAAATACTATCGATCGTAGTTTCAAAATAGCAATAGACAGTTTCTTTCAATTGCAGGTGGAAAGCGTGATAGACTATGCGCAAATTTAAATGTCCTGCATGAATAGTGAGTTCTTGTACTAGTGCGGGGAACTTGGAAATTGATATCTCAAATGAACGTAGAATCATCCGTGCACACAAGGGACTACTTTTTCAAATGTACTATAAAAATTGCAAAGAAACTACAATATCATGCTGGAAAACATAAAATCTTTCAAAAATAAAATGCATATATTCAATACAATCTTCACTTCATAATACAAATTAATCACAGCTTCTCATTAGAAGATATTTCTATTACCTCTCGGAGACTGTTTTCAGGTGGCAAAAGCAATAGAAAATACCACTTATACCTTTTAACATATAACTAGCCCTTACCACGGTTAAGCTTTAAACTAAGCTGATCGCCATAAAGTGTGATGCACTTGTCAGGCCGCTTGGTACGGGGGCCTTCATGTTTGGCCGTACACCAAACGCCTCTGCAGAAAACGAGAGGGTTTATAGATTTATATTTTTTGATGGCCAGAAATTGAAACAATTCAGATTCTAGTGATACGGTCGCATGAAATTGAATTAATGTCACAGACGCCGTTGTGCTGAGGATTTCGCATGATTATAGTACACATAACTGGCATTGCAGAACAACCAGACTTTTGCTTGACAAATAGCAATCCAACAATGACAACAGGCATCCT
>CAJQUW010001235.1:0-31090 GCA_907163375.1 Prostheceraeus crozeri
GTTGTTGTGGTGTTGGTGTTCGATATTTTGCTTACCTGTTAGTTTTGTTTTGTATGTTGAGTTTTGTTTTTACAAGGGGGGTTGTGTTACGGTCCATTGTATAGATATGTTTGATGGAGCGGTTAGTTCGTTTGGTTGTGTTGGGCAGGTAATATGGGAGTGGTCTTTCGGGGTACCGTTGTTTTCGTTTTTTTATCCTTATATTTTAATCGTTTGCGGGAGTTAGCTCCATTGGGACTGGAATCTTAGGGTTGTTTGCCCCGAAAGCCAGTCTAGTCATCAAACATTGTATTCGATCACTTTGATGAAATCAAGCAGCCCTACTCTGCGTCTACTGTTTCTACGTGACCGTCTCATTGGGGGACCGTATCACATCAATACGTGTTTGCCACGATCGTCATTTGTCCAAGATTTGTTCAACGTACCAGACGACGTAAGTAGATCTTATCTTCCTACCAACATTCGTTCATAATTTCCGAATTTAGCGATGAAATAAACACTGTTTTATTGATAAGGTATAGTTTGAAGTCGATGACAAAAATAAGGTATATTCGCCAAAAAAGAAGATATCTAAAATAATCATATCATTAACAAAAGCGCTTCATTTAGTAGAAGAATACGAGAGTAACAATCACAACTTAATTCAATAAGAACTAACTGTTTTAAGTCCTTTTCAGTACACATAAGAAAATCGGACGAAATACCCATTGTATCTATAAAGCCTGCATATTCCCCGATACACTGCCTTATACTTCTCTACTAATTTTTTCTTCTTTACCTTTGAACTTATGTCTTCCTATTACTAATATCGGCTAAATCACAGAACTCATTGAAAGTACTTTTCTTGCAGTTATGCCGCGCACTTACGACTCAAGAAAAGCTTACCAGCAGTACGCACAACAGAAAACTTGCTTGCTGCAGTTAACTCGGTGAGGGCAGGAGATCATACACAACGTTGCGTCAAACTGGATGTTCAACAGTGCCGAGGAGAACGATAGCCGATCACTCCAGCGTCACGGAAGCAGGAAAAATATTGGTAGCCTACTATATTCACGCAAGAGCAGGAGAATGAGATTTGCGCTCGTCTAATCTACTTTGGATCGAAGAGGCTTTTCCCTCTCACAAATCTGGTCTCCTCGAATCTGCATACACGTATGCTAACTATCTACAAAGAAGAAAGCCGCTAAATGGTTCTATTCCGAGCAATTGGCGTCATTCGGGGCCAGTTCAGAGACTGGTGGTTCTCATTTAAGAATCGCCATCCAGCGCTGTCACTGATAAAGCCAGAAGGTCTTAGTGCTGCCAGAGCACAAGCATTCATCACAAGCGAGTGTCATTTTTTATGAGGCGCCTCGAAAAAATCTATTGCACGGTAACTTGATCTTCATGAATACCCACAGCTGGTTTTCCAACATCGTGAGACGGGGCTTTCCACCGTTCCGAATATCCGACCAATACTTGCAGCAAGAGGACTCGGACCGTCCAGTCGATCAACATTTGGTGAGAGAGGAACGCTCACAACGATATCCCAAGCTTAAAGCAAGTGGCGAATTTGCCTTCCACCTTTCGTTCATTATGATAGAGTGTGTCGTATGCACAGGAAGTTCATCAGTAAATTCTTAGGCATGAAATTATCAAATTCTAACACTGGGCTACATCGACAGCGAAGTGTTTCTTAAATTTCTTCACTTTTCTTCAAGAACACCGGATTACAAGGATTCCAGGGAAGAAGTGTTTAACTTATTCTTGATGGACATTCATACACACATGACAACGGAGGCTATTAAATATTGTGTCGAGAATAACATCGAACTGTTGTGCATACCACCTGCATTGTTCTCATCGACTCCAAAACCGCTTGATACTCACTTCAACAAGTCACTCAAATCCCCTCCTTTGGACGAAAAATAGTTGGAAACAATAGTGCGTGATAGTTCTGAGCAAGCTCTTACGCGACTTTCCTTTGTGAAGGGGTTCAAAAGTTGTTTTGAACAAATGCAACTGAAGCGAGACCTTGCTGTAGATTCGTTTGCTTATTTGTGGTTTTGTTTTCCTGTCAAAAAGGAAGCCGTTAAGATTGCGAAATTCACAAAAAAGTCCGACCCACCCCTGGGCCATCTCCCACCCCCCTCCCCCCGGCCCCCCTCCCCTCCGCCCAGGCTTCCTTGTCGTTCAGCAATGACGATCTAGGTATGGAAGGAACCAGAGCAAGGACAACTGTGGACCAAGTTCCAGCCCAAGAATAGTTTGAATCATCTTCCATCAAAGAAATTTCGTCGCCTAATTCATCTATTCGATCGGCATTCAGTACCCCAAAGAAAGCAACACGAGCCACACACCAAAAGAAACATATTGCCATCGTAATAGATTTTGATGAAGAACAGAGATGAAAGCAAAAAAAAGAAACAAATGAAAGTAAAACTCAGATTTAAAGCTACAAAAACGGTTAGCAAAGATAACAAAGAAAGTCCAAGAGTTCCTCCACATGTCTCTGCTCCGTTTGTGAGACTGAGTACTATGATCGTGACAATGTTGAGGACTGGTTTAGATGCGTTGTTTGCTCACTCTGGTGCTGTGAAAGTTGTTTTGGCGTGGACAAGTGTTTTAAATTGTGAAAATTAAGGACAAACCAAGTATCGAGCATGTTGTTAGTGTTCTACTTAGTACATGTGGTGCTATTCTACATGACAAAAGAAAGGATGTTCATTGATTCAGCAAGTAAAATATCTGCTTATGAGGATTCACAAATATCTCGTTTTTGCGTGATGCTAGCATACATGGCGAAATATCCCCTAATCGCTTTAAATCAAAATTATTGAGTGGTTGCATTGCAAGGCATCCCATAAAGCATATAATGGTATATTTAGTATATATCTATATAATATATTCTAGAGCACGCATAGAAGGGCTATAAAAGTGATCACAATGCCATAGATAAATTAATAAATATTCGAAAACATCAATTAAATGAAAACATGGCGAAATTACCCCCTCGTACCCTACACTCCCTTTAAGGCTACAAAGGTGGATTTTGAAATTCAAGAATTTGATGTCACTTACTGATTTATAAAAGGTGATGATAACGTACTTGCAGATGCTTTGGCAGGAATTGTAATTCAGAACATTCTTCATGACGAGTCGGTTGATTATGCCGAATATAGCGTTTGCTTTATTTTGAAGGCTTCCCCCCTGAACTTGAAAGAAATTGCAGAAGCCACTGCGCAGGATCGATTACTCACTCAACTGTGCTCGTGTATAAAATGACAACTGGAGAATTATGAACAAGATACAGATTTACGACGTGCATTAAAACCGTTCTACAATTTTCGTAACGAACTTTCCGTCAAATTCTCTGCTGATTTCCGAACATTTATCATATTGAAGGAACTCTCGTCATTGTACCTGATTCATTACAAGGAAGAGTACTTGAGTAGTACTCGAAGGTCTCTTGGTATGACAAAAATGAAACAGCATGTGAGGAACTTTGGATATTGGACTAATTACTCCTCCGATATTGAAGCATTTGTGAAACGGTGTCCAGGCTTGCATGAGTTACCAAAACAAGAGTGACAGATTGCCGCTCACTCCTGTTGCCAATGACAGTCCTTCTTGTTGGCACACTATATCAATTGACCTTACTGGGCCGTCGACCTCCTTCAAGGCAAAACACTGCTTACGGTCATGGATCATTTCAGTAGGTTCCCTGAAGTTATTGTGTTGTCTGATACTTCATCTCGATCAATAATCAATGCTTTAACTGGTCTCTTCTCACGCTTCGGTCTCCCACACAAGCTGCTAAGCGACAACGGGCCAAATCTTACGTCGGTGGTGTTCGAAAACTTTCTGAAAAGTACTATGACAGAACACATTAAAACTTCAAATTATCATCCGCAAACGAATGGTGTCCTGGAAAGATTCCATTTGAGTTTAAAGTTGCGTCTACAGAAACTCATTACACACGACAATCTTCCTCTAAATCTCGCGATTGAAAAGGCCTTATATGATTTTCGCAGTTCTCCTCATGAAGTGACAGGTGTTACACCATATGAAAGGATGTTCGGTCGTACTATGCGTACTAAACTGTCTGCGATGACATTAACGGAGGACAGTCCCTCTACTCATCCTCGTGATATTGAAGCAGAATATTCCAGAAGGTTTATTCCGCGGGAGGTACGTTACAAACCAGGCGATAGAGTGTTTTGTAGAAAAGGTCGCACGGAGAAATTCTTTACTCATCCTGCTGAGGTGGTAAAACCGGTTGGAAAAGGGCTTATCAAGTAAAATTGCCGAATGGATATGTCAGAGTATATAATCAGTGTAATTTGAAACATATGCCTATGAGTACTGGTGGTGATCGTTATGTTGTGAGTGATGATGAATTCCGATTCTGGATGATGCTGGTGTGTCTGATAATCTGATTCATGATCAAGCTGATGTGACTCATTCTCCTGACAGTGGCTCTTTACATCGATATCCTCAACGTACCCGAAGATTACCTGATAGACTGAATGACTTAGTCTATGTATTGATTGCAGGCATGTAGCCTAGTACGTCTACAAGTACATTTTCTGTAAGCTTACATGTATATTCTGCAAATGTTTCTGTTTCTTGCTGTTGTCAGCATACCAGCGTGGTCATGAGCGTTTGTACTCAATTCCGTATAATTTTTACTGTGGGGGTGGGATGTGGTATCTTTAATTGTTAAATATATACTCTATGAAGTATATAGAACATAAAGTTTGTTTATATGATGCAAATATAATGCATGTTCGAGTATGTACACGCTAAAACGAATAGATATACACTTCTACATGCGGAGTACGATGGTTTTACTTTTACTTCTTAAGAAGATACGACATACCATTTTTGAAAATATGGTACTTTTTAAAAACGACATAAATTCATGGAATTTGAACCCTTTTTCAGGTTATGAAGACCTAAATTCACAAATTTGGGCGTTTTTTAAAAATACCCAATTTTCAAATTTTTCAAAATCTCAAATTTGAGAATTACAATTTTCACCCCCAAAATCATGACCGTTCCAGGACACCGAAAAAATCATAAAAGTTAAGAATCTCAAAATTTGAGAATTACAATTTTCACCCCCGCCAAAATCATGACCGTTCCAGGACACCGAAAATTAGTATTTTTAAAAACGTCTTTTAAATCCATTTTCAGGTTTTTAAAATATATCATGTGACTAAAAATATTTCTTTAAAAATGGAAGAAACAAAAGTGGAAGGAACTTCAGAAATGGAAGGAACCTCAAGAATATATCCTTCGTTATCATATGAACGTAGTTCTACTTTAATGGACATTGAAAAGATTAACATTGAAAAAATGAATAAAGAAAAACACAAAGATAGAGTTAGGTATATGAAAGATAAGGAATCTCAATTATTATTAAGATTAGAGCATTATAAAAAATTAAGAAAGAGATGGACTAAAGTTAAGAATGTAACACAAGGAATTGGCATATTCTTAACAATAAGTTTAGGTGCTTTAACAATTGTTATATCTTCAGGTGTTTTAGTAATTCCAGTAGTTGCTACAGCTTTAACAGGTACGGGTGTTTTTGCAACTTCACTTGTTACAATGTTAGATAAATCTTTAATAACTAAGAAACGAAAATCATTAAAAACTAAGCATTTACATATTAAAGAAGTCTATGATAAACTACATTACTACTTTCAAAGAGTATGTGATGATAATGTTATTACGTTAGATGAGATTGAAAAATTTGATCAAATAGCTAATGAAGTAAATCAAATATCATTTCAATCACAGACAGAAAAAGTTGATGATAAAAATAAAAAGGATGGCAAAATTTCTAGTGATGCTAAAATTTCTAATGAAGAAAATGACAGATTTTTTTTAGAAGAGCTAAAACTTTAAGCGAAAATTTAAGCAAAACTTTATTGAACAAAACTTTATTAAACAAAACTTAAAACGAGAAAACTTTAAACGAAAAGATGTCAAACAACAAAGCAATAAAAAAATAATTTGTTCAGTAAAATGTTTTTGTTGTATTCCAATGTTACCACAAAATTCAAATATTATATTTTAAAAATGGATAAAATTAGAGCTGATAATTTTAAAAGAATAAAACAATTAGAAGAGTTAATAAAACAAAGAAATATTATGAAAGAAAATCATCTTCAACATAGAATGATAAAAGCTGGTATTCAATCTGATATGTTTGAAAAAATGCAGCAAACCGAGCAAGTAAAAACTGATTTTGAAAAAACTATGAAACCATTTAAAACTCTTGAAAAAGAAAGTACAAATAATGATAAACAAATTGATATAACAGATCCAGAGCACAAAACTATATTAGATGACTATGGATTACTAGAATCAAACATTAATAAGAAATTACCAAAATCTATGCAATTTGAACATTCTATTTCATTTATAGATGGAAAAACAATACCTAGATTTTATCTCGGACAAAAAGAAATATTTCCACAACCTTTTCGAGGTATAATTTTTTCACCAGATAAATCTCCTTTTAATTTAGATAGAAATTTTGTTAATCTTTTAAGAGGAGCAGATTTAAATAATTATGCTGTAGAAGATCTCATAAAATATAAAGCTATGTTAGACAGAGTTGGTGCAGTAAAAATCTCTTAGACGTTATAAACAATTAGAAAATTTATTATCAACGGGAGTTAAAGTAGGGAAAGGTTTATCTGAAAAACAGAAAACTGAAACAACTGTATTTTTACCAGATGATCCACAAGAATTACTAAATAGATTAAATATTTTAATATCTGCAATAAAAGAAGGACATAATTCTAGTTTCAATGAAATTCATGCTATATTGAAAAGACTGTTAGAAAAGAAGATTCTAAATGAAGAGGATTATAAAAGTATAACGAACCGAATGTTCTAGGGCTTCGCCCGTAGCTGAAATATGTTGTTGTTTTTAATTTTTTATAAAAAAAAATATTTCATAAAAAAATATTTATTTAATTTTTTTAGTTTAAAAATGTGTTCAGCAGATTTAGACAAAATTAATAATCATTTAGAAAATTTGACAGAGATTTTGGGTTCATCAAAATTTAGTACGACGTTAAAAATTATAACAACTACTTCATCACACACTTGTAATTTAGAACCCATTCTACATTTGGAACAAAATAAAAATTATCAAATTGCATTGACTAGTTTCTCTACATTTAACACTATTCAAAACGTTATCAAAGATGTGAATGATCAATTTAGATATTCTACTGATAAAGGCAAAACATGGAAAATACTAACTTTTCTTCCTGGTTCTTACGAAGTTGAAACAATATCAAATGAAATTAAGAGACATTTAGGTATATCATTTAAAGATAAGAAACAATTACATTTTGCAGTTGAACCGGCAGTTAATAAATTTTCTCTTACTTTAGACGAAAATCATCAAGTTGATTTTAATCATGATAGATCATTGTCAAAGCTATTAGGATTTAATAAACAAACCTATAGTCAAGGTTATCATTTAGGTGAGAAGATTCCAAAAATAACTGAAATAAATTCAATTGTTGTACATTGTGACATTATTGAAGGAGGATATATAAATGGTAAATTATCAAATTTAATATTCAGTTTTCCAGCTTTTACTGTACCCATTGGTTATAGATTAAATGTAATTCCACAAACATTAATATATTTTCCTATTACAAGAAAAACTATTAACAACATTGGCATTAGAATCACTGATGAAAAAGGACAAGAAATAAATTTTGGAGGTGAAGAGATTATGATAGATCTTTTGGTTCGGGAGGTATAAACTCCCACGCGAAGCTAGAGAAGTTTAATTTTCTTCTTCTTTAGAAACAAAAAATAAAAAAAATAAAAATAAATTTTTTTATTAAAAAATGAGTGAACTACCTCCATTAAATAAAAAAAACTTAAATTTAATCATCATCCAAATTTATCTAATAAAGTTTTGTCAGTTATTTGTGGAAGATCAGGATGTGGAAAAACATATCTATTATTTAAAATTTTAACGACTCCAAATTTTTTGGATTATAACAATCTTATAATTTATACAACAACGGCAGAACAACCCGTCTATCAATTTTTAAAATATGGATTTGAAAATAATCTTAAAAAAACAGCAATTGCTTCATTATTCAAAGAATATGAAAAATCTGAAGATGAAGAAGAAATAAGTTCGTGGTGTGAAGAAGCAGCAAAAAATAATCAGTTAGTAGAATCTAATAAAAATAACCATATAAAGATACAATTAATAGATGATAGTGGTAATATGCAAGATCCTAGTAAACTAGATAAAACAATGAAACATTGTGTAATTTTTGATGATTGTGTTAATGATAGAAATCAGTCAGTTCAGAGAAATTATTTCACAAGAGGTAGACATAATAACTGTAGTGTATTTTATTTAACACAAAGTATGTATTCATTAGACGGAAGTGTTATTAGAAAGAATGCAAATATATTTATACTATTTGAAATAAATGCAAGAAACTTAAGTGATTTGTTAAGAGATTTATGCGTAAGAAATAAAGATGAATTTAAACAATCGTGTAATAATGCTTGGTCAAAAGATTATGGCTTCATTACAATTAATATTGATAAAAAAATTCATGAAAGAGTTATAGAAAATATTTTCGCGGAGTGATAAAAAATATACAAATATAGTGTTATAATATTTTTTTATTTTATGTATATATGAAATTTGTCTATCTTAGAAATTAGAAAATTAAAAAGGTTCAGTAGTTATTCCATCAGGTAAAATTTTTCTTTTATCATCAAATGGATCTAATGCTAATTTATGTTCTTCTTTTAAATACATGTTATGTTTTTTGAATTAAGTCTATAATTACATGCTGTTTTTATTTCATTATTAAATAATGCATTTTTATAATCTTGAAATGTTATTTGATTAGCCACTGATGCCTTTGAAATTCCTTTTAATGTTTTATGTGTTTTAATATTATTAGTTGTATCATAACAGTAACATTTAGATTTTAAAAATATAGCTTCTGTTATGAAATCTTCATTTCCTTCTAATTCATCTTTTACTTTACATAAATCAGAAGGATGAATGATATCTTTTATTTTATTAATTTCTTCATCAAGTGTAGAATTATACGGTATTGTTAATTCTAAGAAAACAGAATCGGTATCTGTAAAGTGTAATTTATAGTTTTTGCCATAAGCAGGTGCTAAATAATCATATATAAATCTATACATAAATAGTTTAGCTAATTCTAATATAGTGAAACCAATGAAATTAAACTTATCATGTTTTACGCTGATTCGACGTAAATGTACAGCACATAGTTCATCACTAAATCTAGTAGTTCTTTTATATGTAGGTTTCCTTGTTAAATTTTGAAACCTATCTTTATCATAAACTATTTCAATATTTTGTCTATTACGCACATTTTCTAAAGTCTTACCATAAAATGCATTATTCATTAATTTGAAGAACACGTTTCCAAAATCATCTTTATTTCTTTTAGCTATTTTGCGTTTTTCAATATTGAACTCTATATAATTTTTTAACCACCTAGATTTTTGATAAAATAGTTTTCGATGTATTTTGGTGAGAATCATTCCATGATCTAAATACCAATCTAGCATTCTTCCTTCAACAACATACTTTCCTTTATTGCTTTGTGTTAACATAAGTTTTTTTGTTGGTCTGTATTTTTTAGGAATTAAAGATTTTTGATAATCTGAAAAATCTTCTATATTAGGAATTTTGTTTTCGGGACAGAAAGGAAAATATTTTGTTTTATCTTTTATTTCATCAGGGTATACTAAATCAACTTCATATATATAACCATGATTATAATTTCCATCATATGTTTTTTGATAATCTAGAATATTACACCATGACATTTCACCTGTTGGTAATTCTTGTATCATGCAAGAAGAATATAAGCTATTAAAATCATAATATAACAAATAGTTTTCTCTCATGAATTCATCAATTGCTTTTTCACGTTCTACTCCTTCTCGTTTCGTTCGAAAAATTTCTAATATTTTTTCTTTTTCTTCTGGAGATAAAGGTTTCATTATTCCATATTCTTGTGGATTTACTTTCTTATTATAACATTTAACATATCTATTACCTAAAACTGATGAAACTCCACCTCTAATTCCAGATTCAAAAAATAATAATTTATCATATGTATTTTCTTTATAATGTTTAAGTTTAACATTTGTATGTTTTAATCCTGCTAACCATGTTAAACCTGGTGTAGAATAACAATAACATGGATCTATTCCGTAATATTCTAAACACATATCACGAAAGTTTTCAAAAAGATCAGCTAGTATTAATACATCTATCTGTAGATATTTCATTGTATAATCATACATTGTTTTACAATTTAACTCTCTCCAATTTTTTTCAGCTTCTGCATAGTCTTCGTCAGATAATTTTGATTGTTTTAATGTTGATTTAAATTTATTTATTGGAGGAAGTTGTTTTTCTTCCATAATTTTATTCACAGAATTAAAATCAGTCTTCGACTGTGAACCACAGGTTTTATCTCCAGTTATATCAGTCTTCGACTGTGAGCCACAGGTTAAATATTCATACGGAAATATGCCTTTTAAAGGTTTTAAATTATATTTATTTAATATTTTACATTGTTCAGATTTCAAAGTTTTTCCCATAACATCTAATGAATAAGGAGTAAAAAATCTAAATGCATCTAAAATTCTAATGCAACCTAATTGCATTGAAAAATATTCTTCCTCTGTTTTACATAGTACATTTATTTGTTGTTGTTGTAATTTTTCAGATGAAAATAAATCTTTCATTACTAGATGGAAATCATATTTAGAACCATTATAGAAATATAAAGGAACAAAGTTATATTTAAATTTATTAGCATTAAGATTACAAGAATTATGTGCTGCACCTCTATATAATCCATTTAGATGATCATGATCTTTTACCTTATCAAGATATCTACCTTTGCCATTTTTATAATTTTTTGTAAATTCTCTTCCACAGTAATAACATTTTGTTTCATTAATAAAATTTAATTTTTCTTTTTCTGTTAATGGCATCATCGGTATATTTGTTTCAAGCAATTGTGAAAAATAATTTTGTAATTCTTCTACTTTCTTTGTAAACATTTCTGAACTATCTTCACCATAGTATTGAAAATATTCTGATTTAAATAATTCAGGATAATTTGAATGAATGTACATTCCCCAACATAATGGTTTTTGTTCAAATAAATATTTTTCTTTACTTTGTTCAGATGCACTTTTTTCATAATTAAAAACCGAAGGTTCTAGGGCTTGGCCCGTACCATTTTCAGAATTATAATTTTCAGAATCGGGTGAAGCCCTGGAACTTTCCGTTCGATTTTGTGTCATATTAACATTATAAGCTTCAAAATCACAATAAATAGTAAAGGGTACTTTATTTTTAAAATACCATTTATTATATTCTAAATAATCATCTTTTGGAAATGTGTTTCTGACTGCTTCATTTTGTTGACAATTCTCCAAATGTCTATTCATTTCTTCTTTAGTTCTAAAACTTGTCATACATTGAAGACAAGGAAAATTTGTATTATCTGAAGTTTTTGTGAATATAGAAACATCTTTACACAATATAAAATGACCCTGATAATATAATATATTCGCTTGTGCTGGTTGTTTTGACTGTTCTAGTTTTTCAAATTTATCTTGATATATTTCATGTGTTTCATTAATTTCTTTTGCAAGATTAAATGTATTTCGATGAAAATTTTGATTTAATATTTGTAGCTGATAACTATATTCTTTATCATATTGTTCTTTATATTGTTGTAGACATTTTTTTAAAGATTCATTTATTTTTTGATTGGTTTCATTTTCTTCATTATTTAATTCTTTATTGTCATCATTTAATTTTTGAATCGTTTCTATCTTATTTTCATATTTATGGTCATTTTCTTGTACTAATATTTTTGTTTGTTGTTGATAATCTGTTTTACATTTTTGTAAACTTTCATTTAAATTTTGTAATTTTTGTTGATATTCTAAAGATAAAGATGAATAATCGGAATCATAATCATAATTATAATTACGTCCTTTATAATTATTATGACTAATCATTATTGGTGATAGTGTTTTAACAAGTTCAAATTTTTCAGTACATATTATATTTCCTTGGTAAAAAATATTATGATGCATGTAATTTCCTCTATCATTATATACTATTTCTGATTGACATAAATTTTTATTATTCAAATAAAATTTTTTTGAATCTGAGTAAAGTGGAGTAATTTTACCAATAGAAACATAATTCACATTTAATTCAAAAACATTTACTTCTATTAAATTTTTATTCTTTTTATGAAACTTTATTAATCTATTATAATCATATGGAAATTCATGTAAGCCATCAGAAAGATCAAATTCATTTATGTATTCTTCTTTATTATAATGACTTAGTCTTTCTTTATGATATTCTGCAGGATGTAAATGTGCTATAATACTCCACAGAAAACAATAATCATCTTCATTTTTTATGTTGATTATTTGTGGTGAACTGAAAGGTAAAGGAACATAACTACCACCAGTATTATTTTTATATTTATCAATTACTATTTTCTTAGATAGTATTTTAACAAATCTCCAACCAGATTCACGTAACTGGGCTTCAATTATACAATTTTCTAATTTAAGTATCATCGATTCAAATATGGGTTGTATATCATTTACATTATGAATTTCTTGTGAATTTGTAAAATGTCCTTGTATTATTTCTTCAGGAATTCCATCAGGTCCATTTTTTGTATAAAGTACTTCTACATTCATATAACATTTGAAAGATTTCTTAAATATATTATAAAAGTTGGTTAGAATATCAGAAAAAGTTTTATCGGTTTCATTATATTCAAAAGACTGATTAAATAAATATTTTATATTTGCTAAGGCTTCATCGGTTCGTTCAGCTTCATCAAATTCATCAGTATCGCTAAATAAATATCTTCCATCTGGTACGGGCGAAGCCCTAGAACCTTCGGTTTGTATGGTCTCATCTTCACTATTAAAAACTTTTTTATATTCCGAATGTGAATAATCATCAAACATTTTTTTAACTTTTATATCAGTAGGCAATGTTTCTAGATAGTTTTTATAACTATTTAATTTTAATATATTTCCTTCATCAACTCGTTCTACATTTTGTAAATGCAATTTACTATTTAAATGAGATTGATAACTTCTTTTTGTTTGCAACTTTTTTTTACATAAGACACAATAAAACTTGGTATTTTCCATTTTTTTTATTTTTTAAGGAAAAATTTGTGTTTTAATTTTAGATATAAACATTCTAATATCTAGGACTTGAGTGTTATTTTATATTATTATATATTTCACGTTCTTTAGTTATTTTTTTCTTTATCATATTAAGTTTTATCATATTAAGTTTCATCATATAATGTTTTATCAAAAGATAATTTAAATTTATTTTCACTAACTATTGATTCTTCATCATCATAAATTGATTCTTCATCATCATCATAAATTGTTTCTTCATCATCATAAATTACACTTTTTGGTATAGGATGCCCTTCCATGATAGGATACCATTCTCTTATTGGAATATCTAACTCTAAATTACATTTTTTATCTGATAATAATATAATAGAGAAAAATATTGGTCTTTGATCTCTTTTGGAAAATTTAATAACACCACCATAATCTGAATCACTTTTAGTTTTTATTAAAGATGATAAAATTTTAAATTGATTAGATGTAAATCCTAATTTAAATTTTGTAGACCCGACACATAGTTGTCTAACAGTATCTTCAACTATACCATCATTATTATTTTCAATTGTAAGAAAATGAAATTTAGATAAATTTTTATAATTACTAATATTTTTATAATCTTTTTTACCATTTACACCTTTTTCAGATGTTACAGAATCATCATTATTATCATAAGATTCTTTAAGATCGGGCAAAGCCCTAGAACCTTCGGTTCGTTTATTATGATTATGGTCATTGTTAATAGTATAAGGTGTTGTCCACATATAAATTTTTTCTTGTTGAGCTAAGCCATTTATGTAAGATTTTAACAAATTAATATTTAAGTTTGAATATAATCCTATATACGTATCATCATCATATCTTTGCGGCATTTCTAATGTTTCTTGTTTATAAATTGTGTCTCTATAATAAACTTGACATAATAATTCTTCATTATGTTTTTTACTCTCTATGTGAATGTTATATTGATTTTGATCGTCAACAAATAATCTAATTTTTTCTTTCGAAAAAGATTTTAATTTTTTAACTAATTCTTTAATATTGATATAATTAATAATTTTAGTTTCTATCCAATCAGTATTACTAATTGGTAACACTGCTCTAATAAATCCATAAACATTATTATGACCTATTATAACCATATTTTCTTTATTTAATTCCACATAAGCTACATCATTATATTTACTAACAATATCCATAAATTTAATAAATGGATCCCCCGGAAATAAACAATAATTAGTTTCTATAGAAGGTAAACCTTTAGTCTGTTCTCTAAATATTTCGGCTTGTAATTGAAATAAAATATTAACATCTATACATGGATTATTATTATTATTATTATTATCAAAACATTTATTTTCAAATCCCGTTGATCTCGTCGAATAAGAAGAACAGGATGATGCGGGCGAATATAATTTTTTTAAATTTGGATTTTCCATTTTTTTATTTTTATTAGAAAAAATTTTATTTTTTATTTTTATTAGAAAAAATTTTATTTTTTATTTTTATTAGAAAAAATTTTATTTTTTTATTGTTAAAAAATGATGTTACCAAATGTTGGTGGAGGTGCATATATCCCGAATAATCGTGAATTAGAAATAGAGATAGAAAATTATATCATGAAAACTGGAGACGTTTTATCTGGACCATTGCATCTTTCTATTCTTCCGCAACAAAATACAGAGTTAACAAATAAACAATATGTTGATACACAAATCAATGATTTAAAGGAAAAATATATAAACGATGTTTTGGTTCCACTGATGAATGAATTAAAGTTGCTAAAACTTAATGACAAATCATTAAACGAAAAATTATTAAAACTTGATAAAAAGGATAGAGAGCTAGAAGCAGATATAGCAAAACTTTTTAAAAAGATTTCTGAACAATCAAAAATTTTAATATTACTTTCTATAAAGTTAAAATCTGCAGTCATTAAAAATAAACATCAGATAAAAATGTTAAAAGAACAATTAGAAGATGAAATAGAAAAACTTCCTGAAAGAATTAAAAAAAATTTAAAGCAGTTACAAACTACATTCCAAAAAAGTGTTGATGAATTAAGTTCTAAAATTACTCAACAAATGAAAAAGATGAATAGAATAATAAATGAAGTAAACTCACTTAATGAAAAAGTTGATAAAATGAAAAATCTGAAAATCAATTTAGAAAATGAATTAAAGAAAAATTTACAAGAAAACTCTAAAGAAAATAAAGAACAGTTAGATTCTGTTAAAAGACAATTAGATGTTCTTAAAATTAAGTTAAATGCACTTAAAACGGCGTTGAAGATGAATCAGGAGAAAATGCAAGTTAATAGAAAAGAAATTAAAGTACATCACACGCTGCTTGACGCAATAGATAAAGTGCAACAGTCAATTAATAAAGTTATCTCGAAGTTGTTGTCCATTCACAAACGTAAATCTTAGCGTAAATATTAAACGGACCAAAGGTCCTTGGTTACTAACCAATCGGAGCGAAGCTCCTCGAGGCTTTAGCCGAACGTAGATATTTTTCCCAAAAGTCAAATTTAATCCTAAAAAATGCCTATAATTTATAAACACAATCTTAAACATTTTGCATCAAATAATAAAATTGCTCATGAACCATCTCAGAAACCTGTGTACCATTATGATAGTGTAGAAACTGTCGGAACACAAAAGTTCCTAGGCACCGCAGGTGCCGTTCAAAAAGAAGGGGCTGGCATCTTTTCTGGTATTGGAAGTATCGTTAACTTAATTAAAAATAATAAAGATTTGATTACATCTGCTGCAAAAGGAGCAGCTGCTATAGGTAGTACAGCTAGTGCAATATCAAATGCTGTCAAGTCTCAAAACGAATTAAAACAACTAGAAGCTATTCGTAAACTTAGGAATGATTCTGAAGAACTAAAAAATTTAAAAAAACTTTCAGAGGAAACAAAAAATAAAATTGCTAACATAGCTGTTGGGGAAACCTTGAGGAGCGGAGCTCCGTCTGATAGTAAACATAAGAAGAAATCAGGCGTAGCCATAAAACGTTCAATTGAACCTACGGTTCGTTCAATTGAAGAAATAAGAGGTAATGGTATTAATAGCAACCTTCGGTCTAACCAGCAAAGCTGTAGCGGAGCTGGTCTAGCAAAATTCTAAAGTTATGTTTTTTAGTAAAATTTTTTAGTAAAATTTTTTTAGTAAAATTTTTTTAGTAAAATTTTTTTAGTAAAATTATTTTAGCAGAATTTTTTCTGTCTGTGAGAAAAAACAAAAAGTCAAATTATTTTTTATAAAAATGTCTTCGCTTATCGAAAATAAATTTAGATTAGACGATCCTCCGTTCGTCAGTTACAATCAAAAAAAGAATGACTATATAAGAATTGCTATGAATCCCGGATCTTCCAGTAGAGTAAATACTGGAGGTGATTTAATTTTTGAAGTTGATAATCAGCAGAGTTATTTATATCTACCTGATTCATTTTTACACTGTGAATATTCTTTGTATAGTGATGCCAATTTTACAACACCATTACCAGAAACCGATAATATTGCACTAGAGAATAATTTCTTTCCAAGATTATTTACACAAATGCGTTTAGATGTTGCAACTCAAAATATAGAAACAATAAGTGATTCTCCAGGTGTAATTGATACAATGCTTAGATTTGTAACAATTGGTGAAAATAATAAAAAGTATGAAATCGAAGGTTGGTTTCCTGATACTAATGATGGTATAATTGTTGATGATTTAACTCACGCTGGAACAGATGCAGCAGGAATTGCGAAAGATGTAGAAAATATTGCAAAACATTTAAATAAAACAAATAATGATGCATATAAAGAAAGACGTGAATTTAACAAAAAAAGTAAACAGACAGTAAATTGGTCATTGTCTCCATTATTCGGATATTTAGATTATGATAAAATATCATATCAATTAAAATTTAAATTAATAATTCATCGTACAGCAAATAATGAATTAATCTTTTTTGGTAAGACTGGAAAAAAAGCATATTTAAAAATTGATAGACTTGAATGGTGGATTAAGCATATTACTCCTAGTTTAGAGATTGAAACAGCTATTGCAAAAAGATTAAATACTAACAAACCAATTCCAGTAAATTTTCTAAAGCGTACTGCTAGTTCAGTAACTTTTTCCGAACAAAGATTTAACTGGCATTTTACTAGAACTGCGAATACTCCAAGATATTTATTACTAACTTTTCAAAGAAATAATTCTCCAAGTTTTGATAAGAACAATAATCTCTTCCATATTAATACAATTCGAAGTTTACAAGTTTCATTAAATCAAACCCGTTATCCAATTGATCCATTAAGATTTGACGATAGCAATAATCAATTTATGGAAGGATATGATTCTTATCGAAATCTTTGTATAGAATTTGGAGTTGAACCACAATTAACTCCTGGAGATTGGAGACATTTATATCCTGTTTTCTGTTTCGATTTAAGTGCACAATCTGAAGATATTATCAAGACTGGTTGTGATGTAACAATTAATATTGAAAAGAAAGATTCCACAACTTCATTGATGGCTTATGGTTTATTGCTAGAAGATGTAAAATATTCTATTGAAGTTCTTAATGGGAAGATGTCTAGGATCGGTTAGTAACCTTAGGACCTTTGGTCCGATAGGCTAAAGCCAGAGGAGCTTCGCTCCGATAAATTAATTAAAATTTTTTCATAACTAGAATAGATTAAAAATTCTTAACTTAAAATTTTTCATAACTAGAATAGATTAAAATTTTTTGGTAACTTAAAATTTTTTAGTAACTTGAAATTTTTTAATAACTAGAATAGATTAAAATTTTTTGGTAACTTAAAATTTTTTGGTAACTTGAAATTTTTTAATAACTAGAATAGATTAAAATTTTTTGGTAACTTAAAATTTTTTTATTAAAAATGTCGCAAGCGAAAGGTAATAATAATAAAACTGTTGAATTAAAATTACGTAATATTGTTGACAAAAATACCCCTAAAACTATTACGATTAACAAAAAAAAGTATTACATAAGTAAACCAATGATAGAGAATATTCAATTACAAGAAGAAAAGAATGGCGGGATTCTCCCATTAATTCCACTAATAATAGGTGGCATAGCAGCTGCAGGAAGTGTTGCAGGCGGGACAGCTGGTATTGTCCAAGCAGTAAATAAAAATAAATCAGAGAAGGCAGCATTAGAAGAACAAAAACGTCATAATAGAGAGTTAGAGAAAGTTGCTAGGGGAGAAGGAATAGTAGATAATTTTATTAGTAAATTAAAATTAGTTGATGAAGGAAAACGAGTTCTTAAAAATATTCTCCACAATGTTGATGATTTAATTGAAATTAAAGAAACTAAAGATGGTTCTGGAATATATCTAAGTCCTAGTATGATTCGGTAAAACAATTATTTTATTTTATCTTTTAAATTTTTTTTTATCTTTTAAAATGAATTCTAAAAATTCCGAAAATTTAATTAAATTAAAAATTTCTAATTTAGATTTATTGAATTATCTATTAAACAAAAATAAAAACTTAAATTGTAAAATTTATGAAGGTAACGACGACAACAAAGTTTGGCTACTACACTACGGTGGTGACATACAAAAAACATTAGAAAACTTTCCTGGATTTATTTGGAGTAAATATTCGAAAGAAAAACATCTTCCTGGTCATTCATATACCGGTCCAGGAACTCGATTAGATATAAGACTAGATGAGAATAATAATCCGAAACCAGGTGAAGAACCGATAAATAGAGTAGATGCCGCAGCTTACAGGCATGATTTAGCTTATCGAAATCATGATCTAAGTTCTCGACATGCAGCTGATAAGAAGATGATTCAAGAATTAGATAGTATTCAAAATCCTACATTTAGAGAAAAAAATTGAAAGAATGTTTGTTAAGAAAGCTTTACAAGCTAAAATATTATTCGGCCAGGGTTTAAATGAAACGACAGCTAAGCTGTCTGAGAGCAACGCTCGAACTAATAACTCTGAGAGCAACGCTCGAACCTACGCGTCTGAAATCCACAAGGAATATAGAAGGCCTAAATATTTATTGAAAGTAAAAGTATTTAATAAAGATGATATTTGGAGTGCTGATCTTATTCATATGCCGAATGAAAGGGACTACAAATACGCATTGACCGTTATAGATTTATATACACGATACGCTTGGGTAAAGCCTTTAAAAAATAAAAGTGGTCTATCAGTTAAATATGCGTTTGAAGAAATCTTTAAAGAAAGTAAGAGAAAGCCAAGGAAATTGTTTGTTGATAAAGGATCGGAATTTTATAACAGAAACGTTCAGCCACTATTTGAAACAGACGAAAGTCATCGCCAAGGCTCAGTTTATTCAACTGAAAATGCAGGGAAGGCCGTAGTGATAGAAAGATTCAATCGGACGTTAAAAAATAAATTATTCAAGAAATTTACTGAGCAAAGAAATCAGAAATGGTTGAAGATATTACCAGGAATTGTGGAAGAGTACAATAATAAAGTTCATTCTGGTATTGAAGAAACTCCAAAGAATGCTTCTGACGACCCTGATCTAGTACGAAAGAAAATATTCGAGAATAATAATTTGAATGAGAGTAATCCGAATTTGCAGAAACTTAAGCCGAAATTTAAAATTGGAGATAGAGTTAGAATATTTAAATATAAGAATAAATTTGAAAAAGGCTTTGTTGGCTATTGGACTAAAGAAATATTTGAAGTTTCTAAAATAAATCAAAGTTATCCGATTACTTATGAAATTAAAGATTTAGATAATGAGGATATCAGAGGTCGTTTTTATCAAAATGAATTACAGAAAACAGAGCTTTAACCTTTAGGTGGCGCTTTAGCTAGCTTCGCTTGAGTTATAGATTGTTTAACTCTAACATAATATCTAGAAATGATACTCCTTTTTGTAATTTGTACAAAACGTATAAACATAATTGTCCACAATAGGTAGTGCCTGGTGTTTGAATTTGAAACGTATTGTATGTTCCCGTTCCAAGTAATTCTTTTACTTCATTTGTAGGGGGCAAACCGTATGAGTCGAATCAAAATAATAGTTCTGCTGATGATTTTTAACGCCTGCTGACCAATGTACACCTTTTTCATCTGACGTATGAAGATTTGTTATGAAATTTACAGTTATTGATGGAACTTTGTTCCGGGAACTGAAGGTTCCTGTTGGCCTATTTTTTAGGAATTGTAATTCGTTTCTCATTAGAACATGAAAATTCTTTATTCCCAATTGATTAGCAATCTTATTTAAATCGAAATTCGTTGTTGTCTGTGTTCCATATAATTTCAAAAACTCATTTATGTTGCTCATTTTATAATAAAAAAATTTCTTAAGGGACCCCTAGAAGTCAGAGGGGGGGTATTGATTTAAAACTGTTCTCTAATGATGTCTTTCCTTACTACTTAGTCAGAAGGGGGTATTGATTTAAAACATTTTTATAATGATGACTTTCCTTACTACTTGGGGGGGTATTGATTTAAAACTGGTCTCTAATGATGTCTTTCTTTACTACTTATTCAATTTTGAAATGATTTAATTTAATCTAAATTTAAACGTTACATTGTTGCATTGTATTAGTAGAGTTAGTGTTTCGCACATCTTTTATCAATAGTAATTCATTACTCATCAATATGTGAAAATTCTTTATTCCCAATTGCTTAGCAATCTCATTTAAATCGAAATTTAATGTGGTTTTGTTTGCTGTATATTTTTTGGAAGTCCCTGATGTTTCTCATTTTAAATGGAATAAAATCTATTTCAGAACTTTCTCAAAAGAATTGCCGTGTAGCAGCTGCTAAAATTGTGTCAGCTGATACGAGTGAAGGAAATCACAGACAATAGCTCATGATACGGGTTGTGAAATCTCATTCACACTATGAGAACAAAAGAACAAAATACAATCTAAACACAATAGACATATGAGAGAGAAGAGAAATGAATGAGCATTTCTCTTCATTTTGGTTTCCATAACAATCATTCATGCGACATTGCTTTGAATGGAAAAATACACCAACTGTCGAACCGATGTCAGAAAGTTTGTCGACATGGCTGTCGATATGGTTCGATAGTTGGTGTATTTTTCCATTAGCGTTCAAGGTCATTCTATTAAAAGCATATGGGAATTATTCTCATTGAAGACAAGCAATTGTTTTAAAGAATGCATGTCATTGTGAATACAATATTCCTGTAACAGACAGGATCGAGAGAGAGAGAGAGAGAAAGAAAGAAAGAAGTCACGCTGCTCCGTAAAAGTTTAATTGAGATAACGAAGGATATATTCTTGCGGTTTCTTCCATTTCTGAAGTTCCTTCCACTTTTGTTTCATCCACTTTTGTTTCTTCCATTTTTAAAGAAATATTTTTAGTCACATGATATATTTTAAAAACCTGAAAAACGGATTTAAAAGACGTTTTTAAAAATACTAACTTTATGATTTTCGGTGTCCTGGAACGGTCATGATTTTGGGGGTGAAAATTGTAATTCTCAAATTTTGAGATTCTTAACTTTTATGATTTTTTCGGTGTCCTGGAACGGTCATGATTTTGGGGGTGAAAATTGTAATTCTCAAATTTGAGATTTTGAAAAATTTGAAAATTGGGTATTTTTAAAAACGCCCAAATTTGTGAATTTAGGTCTTCATAACCTGAAAAAGGGTTCAAATTCATGAATTTATGTCGTTTTTAAAAAGTACCATTTTTTCAAAAATGGTACTTTTTGAATGGACTAAATTCATGTATTTAGGTCTTAAAAACCTGAAAAAGGGTTCAAATTCATGAATTTATGTCGTTTTTAAAGATACTATTTTTTTGAATTTTATGGTGTCCTTGAACGGTCTTTTGCCCATTACTAGTAGACTTTTAAAAGCAAAATTATTATCAAGGCATGGAACAGCATTTGCCGATGTATATGCCATCACGATATACATGTAGTTGTAGACAGACTACATACAGTATGAAGCTAAATGATAACGCGTATGTGTAGCCTATCTTCAAAATTTTGTGAAATAGATCTGAATTGTTTCGAAAATTCCATTCTGATTTTATTTCTTATTTCATTCATTCACCAATTTAATATGAATTTAAGTGCTGAAACTTACATGTTGTTGCGATGAAAGAATCGACACACAGAAACATTTGAGCTTGAACCACGGAGTTGATAAACGAAGAAGCGGCAAGTCATGGAGTACTCATGAAGTCTATGGAGTTCAAATGTATTTTGATTGTCTTATTCGAAAGAAATTCTGTTCTGGCATCCAACAGCACCATTTCTCTTTATTTCCAGTGCATCATTTAGGTAGGCTATTCAAGTTTCTTCAAATCCATATCGCAGATCTATCGGATGAAGTTTTGCTACCTTTGCCAAGCCGAAGGCTGTGCGTAATCCGCATGTATCACTAAATTTGATACTGTACACGATGAATAAGAATTTGAAGAAGATAAAGTAGGCAACACTGAGACTAGCGGTCTCTACACAGATGAAGGATAGCAGCAGTGGCGTGCGCAATGAAAGTCCACAATGTTGAAGTCTGCTATATTTGACGTAACACCGCAATCATGTCAGTTTCTCCATGCTTGTACGCTTGTGTGTGGCTGGAGGTAAAGCGCCAGCATCGTCGATCCATGCTACCTGTTCCATCTGTATCTGTCAGCAGGCGAAGGCGAACAAAGACGTGCGAGCTGCCGAAATTGGGATACGGATAAAATAGCTGTCTATGAAAGCAAGAAGGGCGGTGGTGAAATTGGGCAACAGAACTTGGCTGTGTAAAAGCTTTCAAAATCACATCGCTTTCGCAAATTTTGGATGCAGAGTATAGCTTATACCTTATACTACTAAACGTAAACTGTTGGTTCTCATCACTTGATGAAACCAATAGAAAACTCAGAGTTGCAAAAGTTTCGAGCATTTGAAAGACGATTTAATTCCAAGACTTAAACTTGTGAAATGCGAATTTCATTATTGGGAGATTTAAGTGACAATAGCAATTGGTTACCTATTTAAAAAATATTGTCGTGCGAAATAGACATAGACCATTCAATATTTATGATGCCTCAAGAATATGCGCGTGTATACACGTACATGATATAATGCGAGAGAAGAGAGAGAGAGATAGTGAGAGAGGGAGGGAGGAAGGGGGAAGAGGATGATCAGAAATGGAGGAAATAGGAAATGAGGATAGGAATGCTGAATAATCCTTTTTTATCTGATCGCAAGTTGATGGAGATCGGATACAAAAATAGCGTAAAATAAGGATTAATTTCAAATATAGAAACACAAAAGCCTTTTAAGAAATGCATTTGCTATTCCATCCGGAAAAACTTAAATCTTTAAGTTACATCAAATTACTTGGAAAACATAGTAATCAAAATCCTTTGAGTAGCTTTGAATCAATTGTACAAGCTTACTTGTATGATTGCTCGACGAAGTGGACGAACCGACTATGACGTGGAATTACATTGAATTTTTCGCTTTTCCCTATGTGGATTGAATTATATAAATGACACTTCGAATCTACGTTGAATATTCAGCATCTTTTCCACGTTGACATTCCTACATGAATACCACGGGGAATCCACGTAGAATTTTTTGCTTCTTTTCACGTGGACATATTTCCACACGAATGCGCCATGGAATTCGCATTTACCACAAGGCTATTTCGACACGGCCGGGATGGCACCTGGAATCCACACAGAATTATCCACGTGGATAATTCCACAGCATCCGTCATGATTTCGAACAAATTGAAACTGCTTCACTACTAAAATAAAGACGAAAATCCTGCAATATCAATTTTGGACGAAAAAAAATTCCACGTGAATTCCAGAATGTCAAGTGGATTCGATGTGGAATCCACGTAGCATTTTTCAGTGGATTATTTCGGGACCTCATGAGTCTGACAATTTTATGTGATGTTACGTAGCGTTTTAACTAATGTTTAGGCTATTTCAGTTGCATCATGGCACATGTGATGAAATGATAAACTCTCCCGATTTGGTAGATAATTACACTCGCTTTTCATCGGGCGAAAGTCAACCGGGACATCCCGCTAAGGAGGAAGACATTCCAGGAGCATTTGTGACGCAATTTTGGCATCATGTGATGCCAATTAGGACAGATTAGACCTGCTACGTAGCTGCCACGTTTCGCTACTTTCCATTAGCTACCGAACAAATTGCAACGTAGCTGCTACGTCCCGCTACCTTGCATTTGCTACCGAAAAATATCAACGTAGCTGCTACGTTCCGCTATACCTTGCCTTCGCTACCGAAGAAAATGCTACGTTGCAGTTGCGTAGCACAGACACGCTACCTACTGCAACCAATGCTACCATCTGCTACGTAGGTGCTACGTAGCATTGTTGGCCGGGTTGCTGTGTGAAGGGCAAATGACTCATAATGTTGTCTTCAGACAACACGCCACGCATCTGCATCCTTCATTAACAGAAATCGTCAGTGTCGCACTATCCTTCAAGACCAAGAACTATTGTGCCTATCTTGAGGAGTATCGACGACTGTCATTAATGGGCCTACCTGATCCACGTGTATTTTAAATATTTTATAGGAGACTATAGAAAAACTTACCTGCAGATCTATTTCGCAAGTGCATGTCGGCACCCCGCCGAGCAAGCTTTGTCCGTGGACAAAACGGGTAAGAAATGGACATCCGTCGGTCTTCCATTAACTCACACTTTTGTCCGCGAGACTACGGATAAAGAACGGCAGTATACGGAAATCCGTCGGGCTTCCGTTTCTCGGACTTTAAATTCATTATTTACGGACGCTTCACGGAATAGAAACGGTTGCGCATGTCCGGAAATTTCCGTGTAAATTCTGATATAATATACATATTTGTTCTGCTTAAACTTATCGAATGCTACTTGATTCGTTTATCTTTTAGTCCTCTTTTTGGTTTTATCAAACAACATCTAAGTCGAACGTTTGCTGAAAGCCTGGATGCAGATCACATTCCAGAATATTTTGTGGTCTAGCTATGAATTGAAGATCGATGATCTGTAATTCGGCATCTTGTTTTAAGTATTATTAAATCGAAGCGTTTAGTTTTATGCTTGATTGCATTCTATGTTTCTACTTTTGCCGAAGTGTGCGAGAGTACACCGTAGGCCGCCAGAATCGAACGCGTGCGTAATTTCGACAGGAATATTATTTTTTCCGTAACATGTAATTACCAGGGCAATTTCCTGCTATTTTTATAACTATGATTTCAATGAGCATAACAAGTAAAGAACATCGTCGTGCATGCATTGCGTTCATTTCAATTTCTTTTCTATCGAATCCTTGTGTTGTGCATGTCGGTCGATCTTGGAAGTTATAGTTTGTGATTTGTGTCCAATTCATTTTGACGGGCGGTAATGTCACTCATGAAACATATAGGCCTACTTGCGTCTGCAAGGGCAATCTAGTCACTCTGTTACTATACAATAGCCTTTGGTTGTGATTCAGCTGAAGCAAATGGCGCGCGCGAATTTTCTGTTTGACGCGGCATAAGCACTTTTTCACAAACGACACTCATTTTCAAGCAGCGCAATGTTTTGCTATCTTGTGATCGATCGCCCCTTTCGCTTACGTGATTGGCCAGGCCGTGAAGCGCAGTCAACGCCGGCAACTTGCAGAGGGAACAGGGAACAGCCGATCATCAACTTTCACAACTGCAGGCGAATGTCGACTGAGAAAATTGACTTGGTAATCTCAATGTCTCACCGTTGAAGGTGGCTGTGATTTGTTTAATGCTTAATATATATCTGATTCAGTGTGGTGCAGTTTGGAGAACAATTCAACACGTCGTCTAGTGGCATTTCACACCGATTTATTCCTAACAATCTAAATTAACTGACTGTACATCTTATGCCGTGAATAATTTTCTAGTCAGCCTGAATACAGGTCTGAATTTGCACTACATTCAATGGAAAATTGGTTTCCTGTGATGATCTTGGTGAGTCCTAGTCGTGGCCATTAGTATTCCAGACCCCAACAGGCAGACAACGAAAAACAGCTCAATGTTGTCGACTTACTTCCATCTGTCATTGTCACTAGATACATGTCTTCTGCATCAACGATATGGACACAATGATGAGCTCGGAAATTTCCTAATTAATTTCTATTTGCAGTCATGTTTCTTTAGAATGTTGCATTCACATTGAAAACAGCAGGGCTCTTAATTAGTATAGGCCTAGGCTATATTGCATGATAATATTTGATCTTATGTAGCAATCGCGCGTTGTGGATTCATTGCGATTTGAATAGTTTTCCCAGTTCTTGGGGCGGATTTCTCATTATAATTGACATGGTGACTGGTACATACAGTGTAATCATAATTTAACTATTTCATGAGCTACACAACTGGATTTTCCACTAAACGTTTGAATTTTCATTTTACGCAATACGTATGGAATTGAAAAATTATAAGGATTGATTTTTGCTAATAGATTTCAATTTTTCATTTTATCACAGTATGGGACAATCGTGGAAATCTTATACATGATCGAAAGTCTTACAACATAGTTGAAATTACGAATATGGCATACAATGACAGCATAGACAAACTATAGGACATAGGACTGTGGAGGGCGGAGGCGTAAAAAATTGGCGCCTACGGCTTTCGAAATTTTAATGAATGATGTGATTTGATATAATCCTATTATTTGATGCATATATTTGATGTATTTGATATACATTTGTTACAGATGCAATTTATGCCACCCAATATAAAAAATTACTGAATGAAGTTTGGATACCGTACATGTCCTCCATTGAATAGATTCCATTGGTTTACTACCGTACAAAGTAATTCATCATTCGTCTGTAGTGGTATTTAGTAGTTGTAGTGTCCGCTATTCAATAACAGAAGTAAATCTATGAAAACATATGGTGCGAATTCGGCTATTGTGATTTTAGTTACTTCGGCGTTTGACACCATCACCGCCGTTTCCTTTGATTAATGAATGAATTTTCATTAATTAGTGGGTATTGTATAGGCAACCGCAAGCCGACCATGTCTGTGAAGTAGATCCATTAAACTCTCTGATTAATGAAATGTAAATCTAGGCTGGTTGAGAAAACATGAACTCATAGAAATCGACCATAATCCGATCTTTATATGAACGTCATATTTGTTATGTTTCTTTACCAGACTACGTGAGGGTCTAGCTATACGCATGATGTTCATGAAAAATGAATTGCCATTGCACTCCGTATTATTTAACAGTACTACAGAAGGCTACTACTACAGTAGTAGCCTTCTATAGTACTGTTCAATAATTCGGATGTGCATGAATCTGGTTGGGTACTGGGGTCAAAGATGTCACATCTATGACAGCAGTACCCAACCAAATTTGTAGACTACTGTGGGCTACCGTGTTAAGAATGGCAAGATTAATCATCAGTGTGTAGAACTAGACCGACAACGAAAAATCAATTTTAGCATCATATCACGTTTATATCATGTTATTATTATAACTACAGTATATGGTATATATTATACTATATTATTGTTGAGGTCTGAGGCGGAGGCAACTTTCAAATAGGCCGCCTCGAACACAGCCTTGATAGGACATGCGTAAAGACAGTGAATACATTTGAATCGATGTGTCAGATTCATGCATCGAATTCATTTTATAATTCTAAAAATTTCTGTCGATGTTACATCTACTATAGACTGACTGGTGAAAGGCTTTTTTATACTACGGTGTTTACGGTATTAGTGTACGTGTACGTGTAAGTTTTTAATGAAAATTCGTTTCTACCAAATGTTGGCCTTTTGGTTTCTTTAGTGTGTTTTTTTTTAATGGTAAACAGCTCCGTAGTGCTTCCAAAATATTTCGGGTGATAGTCAAGGATGCCGGACACCCGTAAATTTTTCTTTTTCAACGGTTTACACTGTTCTACACTGATGTCAACCCGGTTAACATTGGGTGTTACCGAATACAAACAACATTATCGTGCCTCTGCGCGATAGCATAAACATTTTCAAATAAATGTAATTAAGTGGCCCCCTCCCCCCCATGAGCCTCCTATAACTAAATACGGCCTACTACCAAATTGCAAGATAATTGATTGGTAAACTCAAAAACTATTCCTAGCAAATTATTATCTGCTAATATTATTATGGAATATATTTTCATCATAATGTTTTACTGCACATTATGTTATTCTCTTGTTTTCGTCGTTCTTAAAACTTCACTCTTTTTAAATGCATTGGAATAAGTTAATTTGCTTAATAGGGTCATACATGAATAATATTAAGAATAATGAACTTTTATTTATGCCCATCGGAGCACTTTATAGCGAAGACAGATAATCCCTCATTTATACCAAAATGGCCCACACACCCCCACCGAGCACAAACCGACGCTTACTCGCACAAAAGAATATCAAGCTCTAAGAAGATTCAGTTGATAACAAAACAATTGTTGAAAAAGGTTATTAAAGTTTTAAACTCGTTACAACATTTAAAATAATTGATCAAAGCACACAATGCTTGAATGGGACCTAAGAGCTTTGTGATTGTCTGATTCGGTAGGCAGGATAGTTCAATTGTATATGGATTGGAGCGCCACGGACGGAAAAACATAGATACTTTCCCTCCCAGGCTTGGGTTCGGCTAAAGGGGAATAATATCTCTGAGCAGTTTTTCTCGGGTCTGATCTCAATCAAAAAGCCGCACGGTTACTGCGAAACCGTTAGCATGTCACTGATTGAAACCGATTAGCGATTGGTTGATCGCTCACATCACTTACTATTAATGTCAAATGAAGAGCTAATTTATACTTAAAAAAATAAAATAACCTAAAGAGCCGTATTTTAAATGTCTTAAGGTCCCCCAAGTTTCGCTACTCGGTATGGCCAAATCATACCTGTGCTACATGATTACAAAAATATAGTATTCTATTAACCATGTTATGATATGAAACTTTCAAGAAATTTTTAGGGGTATTGATGAAGTGGTTGTAAATATCAGCACTTTTCTTTTATTCCATTAAGCAGTGGCAGCGTTTTTTTCACAAATTTGTAGTCGAATCACCTTACCATGTATCACTCGAATTCTTCGTAATAATTTCCCCTCTACACTCATGCACTAATGATTATCAAAAAATATCCATTCTTCAGTGGATTAAGGTGATTTCAATAACACTTCTTAATTTCAGTTCAATTCCTTGGAAGAAAAGTTTGGTGAAGCTGGGGAAACGTGTGAGATTGCAATATCGACAATCGACGAAAAATCAGACGCCTTCGTTCTCTGAAAGCACTCCTTTCTCCACAAAATCAAAAATATTTTATCTCAGGTTCAACCGTTCGGTTGTTTTAGGTAATTAGTAGTACTCGCAAAAGATGTTTGCCGACCTCATTCTCACCGGACGTGTTGATGCAATTTTTCATCCGAGGACGAACAAGTTTTTTTCCTCAAAGTTGGAAATTCTTCGAAGAGATGTTTTTCCAACATCTTTATACGACACTTTATCAAGTTGTAGATATCTGTTAATACGAGTAATGTGCAAACCTGGCCGGAAATTTATGATCCAAGTGGTGTCAACATGTGATCGAAAAAAGCGTCCGAGAAAAAATAGAAGAAACGAGTCGTCACTATTAAATCAAACGGGCAATGCTCTGACTCCGATGAACAGAGGGAAGAAGACTCTCAGAAGGGAAATTGTATTAGGTTCATGAATCTATACGAAGAAGTGTAGTCTCACAGACATTCGAAATTACATTCATTGGTTAGATAATTAGTATCTTCATGAATCACTTCTTTAAAATCTTTTCCGTCGGTTATTTTATGCAATATGTGCATTCAACTTAGAGGTGGATGCTAGTGTTTTCTTGTACGCCGGGTACGTTATGGATATAAAAAAAGTTACTTCTTATTGTTTTATATGCTCCATATTCGTCGTTTTTACATCAAACTTGTCGGTCCATTCGTTCATTTATCAAAATCTAGTAATTCTATTTTATATTAAGTTTTGATCTATGTATTTCTGTACGAAACTTCAATCATTTGCCACTCACACATTACATTACAGCAAATGCATGGGAAGTTTGTAATCGTTGCCAAAAAGGTGAAAAATTACTGTGTGACTTATCATTTTCAAACGCCATTTCGGCAGTTTACTGTTTTTTTTCCATAAATTGCTTGAATAAAAATATTATGAGATTCCGTACGTTAACTATTAGGCCTATATGATATCATAACAATAGTATGTTTTGGGTTATGAAGGTCAATGGATAAGATAAGTTTTTTCGCGTGTTTTTTTTGTGGCCATTTTTTGTAGGATGATGCTTACTTCATTTGATAGGTTAACATTTTTTAAAATTGATATATGCAATTCTTTATCCTGTTTTTTTTAATATTATGAATATAAAGATTTGCATAATCCGGTCTTTTCTTTAGTATGAAGAATAAAATGATTTTCTTCTCATACACTTAGTAAAAACGGCCTCTTTTCTGTTCTCTTGCCTTAGAAAAACTTGTAAACTTCGCACAATAAGACTACCAATAGGCTAATAGTAAACATTTGTGATTGTCCATGAATGTTGAGCGTATTCCCATTTTGGCAATGTTTACAAGCTTTTCCAGACAGTCGATAATTGTTTTACCCTTATTTGTTTTTAACGAATGTTAATTGTTGGCTTATTATACATACATATTTCTCAATATTGTCGTATCGTCTCTGGTGCCTCAAACAGATTACCTCGTTGGTTTGTAAAAGGTCTAAAGTGTGTTTTTGGTTTTCCTTGATAATTTTTACAACAAATGGGATAGCTTCGTGAGACGGACCAATTATTGTTTGTTTTTAACTGTATTTTAATATTGAATTGCCCGATTATAATACCT
>CAJQUW010001236.1:0-5000 GCA_907163375.1 Prostheceraeus crozeri
AATGATGGGCCGTTTGTACTTGTTCCTTATTAGAATCGTGAATTGTCGATCCATCTCTTTCAATAAGACCGTATCAACACTCGCTTCTTGCTCCCGAATCTGTTTAGATACTAAAAAGGACGACCTGTGCCGTGCAGGATGTTTGACGTAGGATGTGCTCATCATGTTGCGGCTATCTATAGTGCGAGTATCAAAGAAACTTATGTTGATTTAGGTAGGCGCGACATCTCTACACGGAGGTGACTACAATCAGAGCATCAGCTATAAGAAGGTGATGTGTGATATGGTGCGGGAGGGGGGGGGGGAGCGAGAGTAGTGATCTCACCACAGTGTGGAGACAATCGTGTATGTCATACAATTGATCAATAACGGTTTCTGAACCAGGATAGCATGTTTTGTCTTGGAGTGATACTCCTTTTCAAAGTTCTTTTGGGGTGAGTGGTTTGAAGAATACTGCCACTGGGTTATATTAATTGGAGTTTTCATGGTTGCGTGTGGTAAAGCAATCCGATTTTTTAGTAGGACAAAGTTCATTCAGGAAATAGGTGGTGGAGTAATTTTTATCGTCGTTGGTGGGGGGGGGAGTTCAAAATAAAGAGATCATGTGTGTTGGTAGGAAGGATGCAGAAATTAGGAAACAGAACTTTATGACCGAGTTGAATTGTGGTCCTTTGCATTGCGTTTGAGAGAGCTCACAAAGGTATCGGTCCTCATCCAAACAGCACGTGTCGTATCATCACTCAGGGTTGTATATCCTGATAAGTCACAAGGGAGCCATGGTAACAGTGGCTATTTTCTGCAATTCGGAGAGGATCCCATAATCCATCGCAGACAATGTATAACTGGAAGCATGCTTTACATGAAAGGACAATCTGTTGGATGAATGAAACACTAACTTCCCCACACCAAACCATTCTAATTGTTTGAATAAATTGAGCACTGAGATTTCATTTCCCAACATCCTTTCAATCCCATGTTTGGCAAAATGACAGCGGTGTAAGGGAATCACACTGAACCAATAGTCATGAGCGGGATATTTCTTTACGTCACATTCCTTTCGATGAATGGAGAGTCGTGTATGGATCCGAACGACATCCGTCAACGATAAATGATAGACACATTTGTCCAATAAGAGTGAGGCCGCCAAATGAGGGGAAAACACAAGGACGTAATGAAAGGCGGAGAATTCCTTGATTTGAAACAGGGAAAATGGGACAATGTCAATCACATAGACATCTGCTTCCTCTATGCCATTGCCTCCATAATACAAGTAGGATGGATGTGTCGTGACAGTCATCATGCTGGAAATGGTGCGGCGTGTATATAATTCCAACGCTGTGATCATGGGGACTCGTTTCACTTCCTCATCGGATTCAAAAATGGTGTGACGACGGACCACATTGGTCCCTTCCATCGTATAATAAGGCAAATAGGCCTTCAAATCTTTCGTATCCACCATTTTCCCCACGGTAATATAACAATCTTCGGGAATCGTATCCACATTATTCACATACCCAAACTCTTTCAAGCCTACTTCCCATGTTTCTCCTTTAGGAATAAAAAGTGGATTTTCCAGTCGTGTAAAGAAATGATTGGCTTTATTGTCATACAAATGGGGTTGAGTATTGCTCAACAAGTACACATGTTGTTCCTCATGCAGTTCCTGCATGATTACAAATCAATAGCGGCGTACATTACCTAGAGGTTCTAAGTCTGTCACCCATGAGTTCAGCGAGCCGGATATCCTGGCCAGTGCATCAAAATATTCTGGTCGTGGGCCATTCCGAACGTCGGTCTTGAGCACTTGTCCCACTTGAATAGACTTCTTCCCCTCCCGATGAATCACTGTAATTCCTGTGCATAAAAGGATCCTTTTGATCTCTTTCTCCACTCAAGTCTTTGAACCTTGTACATTTTGGTTACCATGAGGGTTCTTGAGATTTTGGAGACAATGAACTCTCCGTCGACCAATTCGCTTCATACCCTCGCCTAACGTTCCTTTATCACGTGAAATACGTACGCCGTGCTCCCACAGGGATAGACTTTCCCGGACTGCAACTTGTTATAGTTTTGTCGGAGACGTTTCGCATGTTTTCGTTTCAACTCCTTCGGTATTAGAGCATTCACCTCCATCGGGTGAAACCTGTGGATGAATCGGGTCTGTGAATGTATGCATACATGACATCTGCGAATAATCAATCCACCCAATCTTGTCATTGGTTGGCTGTAAAGATACGTTCCAATTTATTCTTGACCGTACGATACAAGCGTTCGACATGAGCACATTTATAGACTGTAGAATGGAAACAATTCAATCTAGCGTGCTTTGTCCCAAGACCACTAACCCGTAGTCGTTATACAATTCAGCGGCCTTGATCCTTTGTAGTCGTTGCGGGTGGGAATGGTTGCGAACCTGGCTCTAAACCCCCGACACTTCTTGGCACTCTTGGTCTTGAAGAGGGAAGGCCCAGGCTTTGCTTAAAGATGTCCATCACCATGAGAATATACTTGTGCCACGATTATGCTGTGCCTACTTTTGATAATCGACCATATCCGCTTGAAATTGAATTTGCGGACCGCGTACACGATACGGTGCAAAGGTTTAATACGATGCAATCAGATTTGTGAAGGGTGTAGGACGGTTGACGCAATAACCATCTGTTTGACCTTTTGTTTTTGAATAATGTGAAGCAGCAGCAAGTGCATAGACGCTTCCGTAGCCATCGGATGTTTGGGATTGTAATAAATCCTTGTGCAACACCTTCCTCCATCGAACACAATCTGCTTGGTATTGACGTGGGGGTTGAAGATAGGCGGTATTCCCGTTGGAACAACAATTAAAGCTCGCCGTGATTGGTGTATTGTTCTCTAGCGCTGTCGTCTGCGTTGCCTTGGGCCGCAACAACGTCCCAAAAAATAAAAACAACAAAAAAAAAATCAAAAAAGATTACACGATAAGAATGAGGAGGCAATTTGCCGGCTGCCGTGCCATTACCTGAATGTTGAGGCCATAGGATCCCCCATCAAGAACTCCTTTTTTACTTAAACATATTGATGGATGAATTCAAGGAGAACGCATCGTCTAGGAGAGGAGGACAACCGAAGTTTGACGACTTTCCCCTTATCGATCGCTTGAGGACGGTGATCCTGCGACGTGGAGTGTGCGGATGTTTGTGGCGTCGTGAGCGGAGGTTTTGCGGTGTGCGTGAGCAGAGGTTTTTCCCATTCGCTTCCCATGATCATTGTCCAAAATTGAAAATTTGGGCGACGAAATTTATCGAACAAATACCATCCGGGTCGTTCATGCAGCGATATCTTTGGCATAGGACGGTGACGCACAATATCTCGTGCAATACCGGTCAAGATGGTCTTGTTAAGTCATCATCATGTTCTCACCCTCTGATCTTCCGATAGAGATCGTTGCAACGTGTCGACATCAGTTGGGTATGTCACCACCACCGCCCATTTGCTGCCGCCACCGGTGTTTCATTCATGTCAGATTTGGCACTAACCACTAATTCACTAAAGTCCATTTTCGTTTTATTGTCTTTTTCTTAACTTAAACTCAATCATAGTTGGATTAAATAATTGGTGCGAAATCGGTACTCAAACGACAATTTGTATGAAATCAATAAAGAAGGTAGGCATAATTCCCATACTATTGAACAAATGTCGTGAAAATATCATGCACGACGCTCATATTACCCTTTGGGAGCATTTTCCCCATGTATTGAGCCATATTGTTGTTGATTTCCTCGGATTATGAACGCGACCAAATAAATGAAATGCCATTACGCATACAACACTTTTCCTTTATCACCATACAAATACTGTGTGATTTGCACTGCGAAAAACCGTTTATTGATGAGATCTCTTAAAAATAATCCATCACATTTCATTGTATGAGATTCTTTGTAAATCATCGAGAACAATTAAATCATTTTCTGCAATTGATCCAAAATCATCTTGGGGACAATACCCATTATTCAAGATCAACCTTCTTGTAACAACCTTATAAATGGACTTTCTATCCATAATACCACCAAACTTTACGAATGGGCCTTTGTAAATAAAGTATGACATTCATGAATCATATTCGCCACAAACGTGGACTTTCCCGATTTACTTAGACCCAAGACAATCATGGATGAGTCATTCTCTAATCCGGAAATCCATCTTGTCAAATCATAAAAGTCCAGACATATATTCCATGCATCATGTATTAACATAACTTAAAATTGTGTTCCAAAACTTAGAATCTTTCCAGAATTAAGAAGAGGTGGAATAAAAACTTCGCACGTGTACATGTCTTAAAGAGTGAGTTTTTCAAGAGCAGTCACCATTTCACTCATCAATGTCCTTTCCATGTCATGGGTAAGAAGAATCATATTGTGTACCGTGCAAATGCTTCCTTCAACATGATGGGAAAGGCCGAACGATGGATTTTTCGTAGGGACTACCACAATGAAATAATGTTCAATATAGTTCAAACACAGACCCTTCCTCATTGACACAACTGTCCTGCTTTGTACCATGAGGATCACATACCCCTGACCTCTCCTTTTGTGTTCCACCAGATCCTTTGAACATTTCAGGAATCGATTGAATCCATTTCTGCTTGTATTTGATCACCGTCAAAGAGATGCAGCGCGTTGACTCTTTCTCCCGGATTCGAATGTACACACCGATGCTTGCGCCTTGGCATAATCCGTCCGCATCATCTTCCAATCCTCCTCTTCCGTGGGTTAGCAACACCACCTCTGAGAAAGCATTTTGTCATCTCATCCCCTTTTGTTTCATAAGTGCAATACTGTCCTCTAATTGGGAGAGATGATCGAGATCATCATCTATAAAGTGTTTGAGTTCCTCCCAATCAATGTCTTGTTTAGATTGCACCATGTGTATCAGATCAAATAAACCACTGGAGGGAATGTGTGCCTTCTTTATATCGAGTGTCAGCTTTGTCTTCTTTATAAAATGCTCTCAACTTATGTTTTCTA
>CAJQUW010001236.1:10000-24673 GCA_907163375.1 Prostheceraeus crozeri
CGGGGAAATAATGCTCTTCGCGTATAGCAAGTGCTCTGCATATAGTCCGTAATGATCAGGCGATTTGTTTCTTTTCAGATGTCTTGTAATAATATTCTCAATATCGCGCGATGAAAAGAAACCTCGTGTTATTTTTCGAAATGAGGCTTGACTGTAAGGCGATGTAGTAGGCTCGTTCATCATCAGGGAGTTCATAGTTTCGTCTAATGGAGTACACGAGTGATTGAAGTTATCTGCAAATAGATTAGCAATTGCCAGAGGATCCCTATTTCCATCTATCGTGTGGCATCTTTTCCACTGCTCTTGCCTTTGGCGCACAGGCGCTTGGCCTTAACCCAAAAATCGTTAGGCGATGCTGAATTCTCTAGTCACGCCAGCCCGATTCTTCATGAGTCCTTCGTGATCTTTTGCAAGCAACTTTGAACCGCTTTTTTAGCTTGAATGTATGCCTCATATTTTTCACCGGTCCTAGGTCTCCCAATGTCTGACAATGGTGATGACAGACGCAGACCTGGTGCTTCAGATAGTTCAGCTTGGTGACCACCACACCTTACCATACCATCTTTTGCCTCCACCTGTTGGGATGAATTTGTCACCGGCACTTTTCAGTGTATTGATGCTCTTAAGGACACACTGCTCTAACCATTCAGACAGCGTATCGTGGTCATCGCTATCTGGAGGTCCTTGAATTGCTCCCAAACATGCGCTCAACCTCGTGCTGATAATTTTCAATCTGATTAATTGAGGCTTTACTCCACTTGACATAAGTTTTCGACTCATGAAAAATTGGTTGATTAGCTGGCGGTGGTTGTGCGTCGGTATGGAAATCATTTAGCGCAAAACTGACATGTATTGGAGTGTGTGTCGAAGAGTTGACAGCAACATCAAGAACTTCAAACGAACAGTCTGCGATGGAGAATTTGCTGATGGCAAAATGGTCGATCCACGAAGAACCTCCGTTAGCATTGTGATAAGTCTTTGTAAGCTGCGAACCATACTCCAAATCGACCATGACCATATTGAAAGTGTTGCATAATTCCAAAAGTTCATCACATATGCTGTCTTTTCTGATAAAGTCACAGTTGAAATCGCCGCATAGAACCGTAGTCTCGTCCGAAAGGACGAGGTCGGAAATTACTGCAATACATTCAAGATATTCACTGTACGCATTCAGGTCGCGTGAGTGGTTCCAGGGCAAATATACGTTGATAGATCGAATTCTGTATTCATGTATGACGATGTCGCAAACTTGTACTCTTGTTGTTGATTGCTGAATGAACTCAACTTTGCATCCTTGGATATTTAAAACGAATGTTGCAAGTCCTCCATGACCTCGTCCACGAATCACTCCTAAGGCAATGCGATCGTTCATCGACGATGACCCCAAACAGTAATATCCATAATTCGATGCCAAATCATTCAGAAGATGCAATTCTGATTCCATTAACCAGTGTTCTTGAATACAAATCACCTGATATTTCCTCGACAGAATTTCCCGAAGAGAGGGCCAATTAGATTTGAAACCTTCGCAATTAAAAGAAACCCAACCCAGATTGTCGACATATAACTTTGCATGGTTATATTATATATAATCATATTATATTAACTAACAATATCAATAAATTTAATAAATGGATCACCTGGAAATATACAATAATTTGTTTCAATAGAAGGTAAACCTTTAGTCTGTTCTTTGAATATTTCAGCTTGTAATTCAAACAAAAGATTAGCATCTATACATGGATTATTATCATTATCAAAACATTTATTTTCAAATCCCGATGATCTCGTCGAATAAGAAGAACAGGATGATACGGGCGAATATAATTTTTTTAAATTTGCTTTTTCCATTTTTTTATTTTTATTAGAAAAAATTATTTTTTTATTGTTTAAAAAATGATGTCACCAAATGTTGGTGGAGGTGCATATATCCCGAATAATCGCGAATCAGAAATAGAAATAGAAAATTATATCATGATAACTGGAGACGTTTTATCTGGTCCATTGCATCTTTCTATTCTTCTGCAACAAAATACAGAGTTAACAAATAAACAATATGTTGATACACAAATCAATGACTTAAAAGAAAAATATGTAAACGATGTTTTGGTTTCACTGATGAATGAATTAAAGTTGCTTAAACTTAATGACAAATCATTAAACGAAAAATTATTAAAACTTGATAAAAAGGATAGAGAGCTAGAAGCAGATATAGCAAAACTTTTTAAAAAGATTTCAGAACAATCAAAAATTTTAATATTGCTTTCTATAAAGTTAAAATCTGCAGTCATTAAAAATAAACATCAGATACAACTATTGAAAGAACAATTAGAATATGAAATAGAAAAATTTCCTGAAAGAATTAAAAAAATTTAAAGCAGTTACAAAATACATTCCAAAAAAGTGTTGATGAATTAAGTTCTAAAATTACTCAACAAATGAAAAAGATGAATAGAATAATAAATGAAGTAAACTCACTTAATCAAAAAGTAGATAAAATGAAAACTCTTCAAATCAATTTAGAAAATGAATTAAAGAAAAATTATAAAGGAAATAAAGAACAGTTAGATGCTGTTAAAAATCAGTTGGATGTTCTTAAAGTTCAATTGAATGCTCTTAAAACGGCGTTGAAGATGAATCAGCAGAAAATGCAAGTTAATAGAAAAGAAATTAAAATACATCACACGCTGCTTGATGCAATAGATAAAGTGCAACAGAAAATTAATAAAGTTATCACGAAGTTGTTGTCCATTCACACACGTAAATCTTAATCGACGAAGTCTTGGGTTTTAACCTATAGAACATTGTTCAGAGGCTTTAGCCGATTGGACACGTAAATCTTAACGTAAATATTTTTCCCAAAAGTCAAATTTAATCCTAAAAATGCCTATAATTTATAAACACAATCTTAAACATTTTGCTTCAAATCAAAGAATAGCACATGAACCATCTATGAAATCTGTTTACCATTATCACAATGTAGAAACAGTTCAAAAAGAAGGGGTTGGCATCTTTTCTGGCATAGGAAGTATCGTTAACTTATTTAAAAATAATAAAGATTTGATTACATCTGCTGCAAAAGGAGCAGCTGCTATAGGTAGTGCAGCTAGTGCAATATCAAATGCTGTTAAGTCTCAAAACGAATTAAGACAACTAGAAGCTATTCGTAAACTTAGGAATGATTCTGAAGAACTGAAAAAATTAAAAAAACTTTCAGAGGAAACAAAAAACAAAATTGCTAACATAGCTGCAGGGTCTGATAGTAAACATGAGAAGAAATCAGGCGTAGCCATAGAACCTACGGTTCGTTCAATTGAAGAAATAAGAGGCAATGGTTTATCAAAATTCTAAAATTATATTTTAGTAAAATTTTTTTAGTAAAATTTTTTCTATGTGTGAGAAGAAACAAAAAAGTCAAATTATTTTTTATAAAAATGTCTTCGCTTATCGAAAATAAATTTAGATTAGACGATCCTCCGTTCGTCAGTTACAATCAAAAAAAGAATGACTATATAAGAATTGCTATGAATCCCGGATCTTCCAATAGAGTAAATACTGGAGGAGATTTATTTTTGAACTTGATTATCAACAAAGTTATATATATCTACATGGTTCCTTTTTACACTGTGAATATTTTTTATATAGTGCTGCCAATTTTACAACACCATTACCAGAAACCGATAATATTGCATTATAGAATAATTTATTTCCAAAATTATTTTTACAAATGCGTTTAGATGTTGCAACTCAAAATATAGAAACAATAAGTGATTCTCCAGGTGTAATTGATACAATGCTTAGATTTGTAACAATTGGTGAAAATAATAGAAAGTATGAAATCGAAGGTTGGTTTCCTGATACTAATGATGGTATAATTGTCGATGATTTAACTCACACTGGAACAGATGCAACAGGAATTGCGAAAGATGTAGAAAATATTGCAAGTCACTTAAATAAAACAAACAATAGTGCATATAAAGAAAGACGTGAATTTAACAAGAAAAGTAAACAGACAGTAAATTGGTCATTGTCTCCATTATTCGGATATTTAGATTATGACAAAATATCATGTCAATTAAAATTTAAATTAATAATTCATCGCACAGCAAATAATGAATTAATCTTTTATGGTAAGACTGGAAAAATAGCATATCTAAAAATTGATAGACTTGAATGGTGGATTAAGCATATTACTCCTAGTTTAGAGGTTGAATTAGCTATTGCAAATAAATTAAACACTATAACAAACCAATTCCAGTAAGTTTTATGAAGCGCACTGCTAGTTCAGTAACTTTTTCCGAACAAAGATTTAACTGGCATTTTACTAGAACTTCGAATACTCCAAGATATTTTCTGCTCGCTTTTCAAAGAAATAATTCTCAAAGTTTTGATAAGAACAATAGTCTTTTTCATATTAATACAATTCGAAGTTTACAAGTTGCTTTAAATCAAATCCGATATCCAGTTGATCTAGTAAGATTCGATGATACCAATAATCAATTTATGGAAGGATATGATGCTTATAGAAATCTTTGTATTGAATTTGGAGTTGAACCACAATTAACTCCTGAAGATTGGAGACATTTATATCCTGTTTTCTGTTTCGATTTAAGTGCACAATCTGAAGATATTATCAAGACTGGTTGTGATGTAACAATTAATATTGAAAAGAAAGATTCCACAACTTCATTGATGGTTATGGTTTATTGCTAGAAGATGTAAAATATTCTATTGAAGTTCTTAATGGAAAGATGGCTAGGATTGGTTAATTAAAATTTTTGGTAGCTTAGAATTTTTGGTAACTTAAAATTTTTTTTTATAACTAGAATAGATTAAAATTTTTCATAACTTAAAATTTTTTCATAACTAGAATAAATTTAAAATGTCGCAAGCGAAAAGTAATGATAATAATAAAACTGTTGAAATAAAATTACGTAACATTGTTGAGAAGAATACACCTAAAACTATTACGATTAGCAAAAAGAAATATTACATAAGTAAACCAATGATAGAGAATATTAAATTACAAGAAGAAAAGAATGGTGGAATTCTCCCATTAATTCCACTAATAATAGGTGGCATGGCAGCAGCAGGAAGTGTTGCAGGTGGGACTGCTGGTATTGTCAAAGCAGTAAATAAAAATAAATCAGAAAAGGCAGCATTAGAAGAACAAAAACGTCATAATAGAGAGTTAGAGAAAGTTGCTAGGGGTGAAGGAATAGTAGATAGTTTTATTAGTAAATTAAATTTAGTTGATGAAGGAAAACGAGTTCTTAAAAACATTCTACATAATGTTGATGATTTAATTGAAATAAAAGAAACAAAAGATGGTTCTGGAATATATCTAAGTCCTAGTATGATTAGGTAAATATATTTTGTGTTAGATATATTGTTATAAAGTTATAAATATATTGTTATAATGTTATAAATATTTTTTATCTTTTAAATGTATTCTACAAATTCCGAAAATTTAATTAAATTAAAAATTTCTAATTTAGATTTATTGAATTATCTCTTAAAAGTATATAAAACCTCTAATTGTCAGCATAGTGGAGGTGATTCAACTTTGTTCCATTGCGGAGGTGACATACAAAAAATATTAGAAGACTTTCCTGGATTTATTTGGAGTAAATATTCAAAAGAAAAACATCTTCCTGGTCATTCATATACCGGTCCAGGAGCTCGATTAGATATAAGACTAGATGAGAATAATAATCCAAAACCAGTTGAAGAACCAATAAACAGAGTAGATGCAGCAGCTTATAGACACGATCTAGCTTATCGAAATCATGACCTAAGTTCTCGACATGAAGCTTATAAGAAAATGATTCAAGAATTAGATGGCATTCAAAATCCTACATTTAGAGAAAAAATTGAAAGAATGTTTGTTAAGAAAGCTTTACAAGCTAAAATATTATTCGGACAGGGTTTAGACAAAACTCATAACTCTGAAACCTACGCCTCCGAAATGTCGAATGATCCAAGCCGCTACGCGTCTGAAATGTCGAATGACCTAGATCGGCATAGTGGAAATTATGCCTCCGAAATTCATAGGGAATATAGAAAGCCTAAATATCTATTGAAAGTAAAAGTATTTAATAAAGATGATATTGGGAGTGCTGATTTCATTCATATGCCGAATGAAAGGGACTACAAATGCGCATTGGCCTTTATAGATTTATATACACGACACGCTGGGGTAAAGCCTTTAAAATACAAAAGGGGTCTGTCAGTTAAATATGCGTTTGAAGAAATCTTTAAGGAAAGTAATAGAACACCAAAGAAGCTATTCGTTGCCAAAGGGTCTGAGTTTTATAACAGAAATGCTAAGCTATTATTTGAAACCCTTTATTCCACAGAAAATGCTGAAAAAGCTGTAGTAATAGAGAGGTTCACTAGAACGTTAAAAAAAATTATTCAAGAAATTTACAGAACAAGGACATCAGAAATGGTTGAAAATATTACCAGGAATTGTAGATCAGTACAATAATAAAGTTCATTCAGGTATTGAAGAAACTCCAAAGAATGCTTCTGACGATCCTGATTTGATACGAAAGAAAATATTCGAAAATAGTTATTCGAATGAGAGTAATCCGAATTTACAGAAGAATTAAAGATTAAAAGATTGGAGATAGAGTAAGGATATTTAAGTACAAGAATAAATTTGAAAAAGGCTTTGTTGGCTATTGGACTAAAGAAATATTTGAAGTTTGTGAAATAAATCAAACTTATCCAGGTGATTATCAGGAAATCACTGGCAGATTTTATCAAAACGAATTACAAATATTTTTAAAAAAATATTTTTTAATTTTTGGAACTAACGTTTCGGGAATTAAATTCCCTTATTCAATTCTAACATAATATCTAGAAATGGTACGCCTTTTTGTAATTTAAATAAAACATATAGACATAATTGTCCACAATAAGTAGTTCCTGGTTTTTGAATTTGAAATGTATTATAAATTCCATTTTCAAGTAATTCTTTGACTTCATTTGTTGGAGGCAATCCATAAGAGTCGAAATAGTAATTATCTCCATTTTTATTTCTTTGTCCTGCTGACCAATGTACTCCTTTTTGATCAGACGTGTGAAGATTTGTTACAAAATTTCCAGTTGGCTTATTTTTAATCAATTGTAATTCGCCTCTCATCAATATCTGAAAATTCTTTATTCCCAATTGATTAGCGATTTTCTTTAGATCAAAATTCGTTGTTGTTTGCGTTCCACATAATTTTAAGAACTCGGTAATGCTAGACATTTTATAATTAAAAAAATTTCTTATAGGGACCCCTAGAAGTCAAAAGGGGGGTATTGAGTTAAAAAAACTGTCGCATAATGATGACTTTCCTTACTACTTATTCGATTTTGAAATGATTTAATTTAATCTAAATTAAAAAGTTATAATGTAAGGAATTCGTTTATTAGCAGAGCTAGTGCTTCGCATATCTTTAATCAACTGCAATTCATTTCTCATCAATACGTGAAAATTCTTTATTCCCAATTAATTTGCGATCTTATTTAAATCGAAATTTGACGTGGTTTGTTTGCTTCCCATATAATTTTAAGAACTCGGTCAGGCCAGTCATTTTACATGAGATAAATTGTTTCTATTATATTCCCGTAAATGTGAAATTAAAAACAACACATGGATTTTTCAATTTGGGTAGTATATTTCCAAAATGCATCTGCACAAGTCTACAAATATTGATGACCACGCGTGCACAACGAATTTTTGTTGACCAGTGAAATAAAATAAAATCAGCTACTACTATTCAACTTCTTTACAACAATCGTCTACTAACTATGATATTACAAATTGCATGAACAACATGTCCACGCCGTGGACAACGAATTTTCGTTCTCCAGTAAAATAAAATAAAATCAGCTACTACTACTTTTAAGTTTCTTTTAAGCTTCTTTCCAAAATCTTTCATATTTCCGAAGACAATCTTCTAACAATGATAAATTCGATTTCAAAAAACGTAAGGGTACATTTAGTCTACAAATCTTCTGAAAAATAGATGCCATCTTACCTAATTTAATTGCAAATGCAATTTCAGTCCTTGAATAAGAAATGTTATTAGTTTGCAATAAATGTTGAAAGTATGCCTTATCCTTTTCACACAGATCTAGTAAATAATTCGCGTGTTTTCCCACGTAGATTTTCATCATTATGTTGATAATGTTATTTTTCTTCTCCATCAAATAAAGAGTATTTAAATTTGCAACGGCTTTATCAGTATCTCCTGAAGGCTCAACAAAGTCTTCTAAGGAATCCACAAATTCATATCGGGTAGATAAACACGTCGATAATTGATGATGAAGGTTATCAATCTTTTCGCCCCTTTCTCTTTCTTTCTTTTCTTTCACGAGTAAGCGTTTTGCCTTTCTTCTCCGTTTTCTCTCCTTATCAAAAAATGTAGGGTCAAAAATAATAGGAAATTTCTCCATTTGTTCAATGATGAAAGTGTTATATTCTTCCTTCTTATCATTGGAAATATATCGTTTTGAAATTTCTGCAAATAACTCCGGAAACGCAGCAATAATGTTTGACTGCTCTTCGATAACTTCTTGTGCCATGACTGATCACAACGGTGCACACGATACAATGACAGAAGAGAAAGAAATGAAACAGTACAGCTGGCAGATGTCTTGACGTCATGCGGGTGTGCTGACGCTCTGGCAAGAATTAAAACAACTTGCCTAACGTACAATAAAAATCTAATTATTTCACAAAGCAGTGGCAACTACTGGAATTACTAAAGCACCCGAAGTTATTATAATTGTGAATACCCCTAAACTTACTGTTATAAAGATTCCAATTCCTTGTGTTACATTCCTAACTTTAGACCATCTTTTTCTCAACTTTTTCTAATGCTCTAATCTCAATAATAACTGAGATTCTTTATCTTTCATATACCAACTCTATCTTTATGTTTTTCCTTATTCATTTTTTCAATGTCCATTTCACTTGTTTTTAATTGAGATAACGAAGGATATATTCTTGAGGTTTCTTCCAATTTTGTTTCATCCATTTTTAAAGAAATATTTTTAGACACATAATTTTAGATAACTCATATTTTAAAAACCTAAAAAATGGATAAAATTCATGAATTTAGACGTCTTTAAAATACCAATTTTTTTGATGTTGTGTCCTGGAACGGTCATGATTTTCGAGATAAGAAGATAATTATAATCACAAATTTGAGATTCTTAACTTTTATGATTTTACGGTGTCCTGGAACGGTCATAATTTTGAGGATAAAAATAATCATAATCACAAATTTGAGATTCTTAACTTTTATGATTTTCGGTGTCCTGGAACGGTCATGATTTTCGAGATAAGAAAATAATCATAATCACAAATTTGAGATTCTTAACTTTTATGATTTCTCGGTGTCCTGGAACGGTCATGATTTTCAAGGTAAAAATTGTAATTCTCAAATTTGAGATTTTGAAAAATTTGAAAAATTGGGTATTTTTAAAAACGCCTAAATTTATGAATTTAGGTCTTCATAACCTGAAAAAATGACCACAATTCTTGAATTTAGGCGTTTTTAAAAATACCAATTTTTCAAAAAATGGTACTGTAAGTTGTAATGTAAATAACTTAACAGTTGAAATAACGTGCTTCGAGTAAAAACCATGCGCTAGTAGCAAGACGACATGTTGTTGTATTGAATTGTGTACAGCATCAGATTGATTAAATTCAGTGCAGTAAAAGGAAGGCAAATCACACAGAGTAAGACATTGAAAACACAACAGTTCATCTCCCCCTTAAAAGAAACGATCGGGAGGCACGCCCTTGGTAGCGCGAGCTGAGCGCCTACCAGAGGACAACAAAGGTGAAGGCATTGACGAACTAGCAAGTCCAGTAGAAACAGAAGAATCATTTGTTGAAACTCTTCTAGGCCTAGCCCGAACAGTGGGAAACTCAGTAACATCATTCGAACTGTCCAAGTCGACATCATTACAATCAATTAAACGCTTTTTAATTTGTGTTATATGCCGTTTCCATAACCGTCCCCCAGAGACTGAAACTACGAATGTGACTTGGCCTTTTCTTCCTACGACTGTTCCCGGAATCCATGTCTTCGTCGGAAGGCGGTTATTGTCTGACCCATACGTCACTCGATTCAAAGTCATCCGTCGGAGTTGAGTTATTCCCGTTCTGTGGCTGTAAAACAGAGAATCGCGTTCTGACCTTGAATGAGAACAGCATTTTTCTCAACAGCAGGAATTTTACTCCGTCGTAGAATGAGTGCGAAAAAACGGTAATCTTTGAAGGATATCACGTAGCGCAATATGTTTGTCCTTTCCGTCTTCTCTCAGTTTCGTCATTGTCTCCTTGAATGTTCTTACAAAGCGTTCAGCGATACCATTGCCTTGAGGTCGGAAGGGACTGCTTGTCATATTCTTAATGTTCCATTTTGCATAGAAGCTATTCATTTGGTTGGAATTGAACGGTGGACCATTATCCGATACTATGCAATTACTAGGACCGAGTATTGCGAAAATAGATTCCAACGCATTAGCTGTAGCAGTAGTGTCCTGAACCACATGTCGAATAACAAAAGGATACTTTGATTTTGCGTCAATAACAACCAGCCATTTCTCTCCCCCAAAACGGACCGAGGAAATATACTATATGTATTCCTGTCCCAAGCCAATGCTGACGGAGTAGGGTTCCTATTTGGTAAGTAAGATTCACGGTGCGAAATTAGATAGACGCTGATTCCTGTTGACATCTTTATACAACTGTGAGGACAATTGTTGTATTTCACTATCCATCTCAGGCCACCATATCCATCTTCTAGCACATCTGTTTTCACTTCGATTCGTGCCCATGTGACTAGCTCTATTGTAGTAAGTTCAGACGAGTCTTTCTGTAATGGTTTAGGAATAACCACTTCTGAGACCCATTTAATAAGCTTTTCCTTGTTGAACAGTTGAGCTCGTCCTCTCCGCTGAAAATAATGGTATTGAGTGAATCATCGCTGCAATTTGCGTCGGCCATCCATGAGGTAAGTGACAATCGCAGTGCGATGATCTTCTCGATATTGTCCTGGCGCTCCAGATTTCGTATTGTTTTTGCGAATACAACCTCAAACTGAATTGTTATCGCGTACATCTTGTTTAGGGTTTCATTCATATTAGCTCTGTGAACCATTTCGGAATCAGAATCATCATAAACATTGTATTGGTCACGACCCTCGGTAACCTCCTGAACCTAGCGCAATCAGCATTGGCCGTGCTCAGTAGACTTTCTTGTTAGGACCACATCTCGTAATCATAACCCTTCAGAGTTCATTGCCCATCTCTTGTAAGCGTGCAGCCTGTAGTTTCCAGGAATTCTTCTTAACTTGGATTTTGGAAATAAGAGTCAGGCAAGGGTTAGTGTGAATACAGTCAGACCAGCACGAACTTGTGTCCGAGTTATAAGTATTTTTTGAACTTCTTCAACACCCGAACAATGAGGGGATTATCGGATAATGACTCTTTTTCAATTTGGTCATCGTAGTTCCTTTCGTGCCGCAAGGTAAAGGGTCTTCGAATAGCAGTTGACGCTATAGGCAATTCATTTACCGGACCTCGTCTCTTTCTGCAAACACGCAAACCGCGCGGCGAGCACCCTACAATCTCGAAACTGGAGGCAGAATGCATCCCCGCAGCTAGAATCAAGCTTCTTATTCGGATTCGAAATGTAACAAGTAAGGTTGCCTTTGCAAAAGTCTTATCTTTTATGCTCAATCGAAAGGCCTAGCGTTTGACATTGATTGGACCATTTCCAGGGGGTACTCCTGTTCCTTCCTAAGGGGTTATAGTTGGTGGCAGGGGTAAGACATCACCACTGTGAAGCATCGCGAGATGATAATTCTCCATAGTATGAGCTTATTTTCCTCAAGCGAAAAACATTTCAACTTCTTTAACGTTCTCGTGAGGAACAGTTAGGAACAGTGAAAATTCAACTATTGCATCAACTCCTCTCGGAGTCGGTTTCTTCCCTTCCCTGGTTGACAAATAAAATCCGCAAGTACCTAACTTCATCTGCGAAAAAATTTGCATTTTTTCTCTTTTCAGTTTTTAGTCCATAGTCGCGGATTCCTATCTAACAGCATTCGCACGTGACTTATCATGTTCCTTAAATCGAGTGCTCAAACTACCCGTACCCGTACGATACAGATCGAGTCAATGCAATCCAGCAGTGCTGTTATGAGGAGAATACCATCAATCAACTCATTTTGCCAACCTTTGAGAATATAGCGCTCGGGAGCGGAAGCTATACCCGTATGACAAGTCTATTGTATCTGTAGATGCCCAGTGGTGTGTGATGACTGCGATTGTCTTTTACTTGCTTCATCCAATATCATGTGAGTAGGTGAGTATACGCATCTGCCATATCTAATTTGCGTTGAATTGTCCTTTTCCTCCATCTCAACTTCACGAGTAATTCCTCAGGAAGTTCGGAAATCAAGCATTGGATACTTTGCTGTTAACCGAAGGGATTAATTGGTTTCCACTTTTAACAAATCACCACTATAAAGCGATGTTTGATCCATTATTGTTTTCGGAAACAACGCACGTATAGGACGCTGCCCTTGTCCGGAAATGCGAAACTTTTGTTAAAAAGTCCCGTTACATTCATAATCTATGAATCTCTTCTTTCACTGCAATTCATATCGCGCAAAAGGTGATCTTCGTCTAGGCTTGTTGTGGGTGAAATTTGGGGAACTTGGCATTTTTCTCTATATGACTGCCTTTGCTTTGAACTTCGTTTGCAGGGATTGTCCTAACTCGGTTAGAGTGGAAAACACAACGTCATCATAATCAGTCAATACGGAGATCAGCTAAAGGGAATCGGGATGAGCACCATCAACTTACATAACTTGAACCGATATATAAAAATTTCATTACGCATCAAATCAGTGACATCAACGATTTGTTTTCTAATTGAATCGCGACCAAACAAAGGCGGTATTTCCTACCTGACACAATTCAGAGTAAATTCAAATATCTTGTGAACTTCCTAATACAAGGCATTCACTTTACAATGACACACTTTGGACATTTATGTCATGACCTTGTGTAAGAATTAAGAATCAGTGAACATGTCGGTTGTGTTCCCAACAATTTTAGGGGACCCCGATTTCCACACCACGTACGTTCATCAATAATTGAGGCAGGAGAGCCATGTGTGCTCAACACTTTCAAACAAGAAATGGTCTTTACCATTTACGATCAACAATAGGTAAACACTGATGAGAAGGCGAATTATGACATCATATTATGAGAAGAATCCATCTCAGACACTGACAAGCAGTCTTCACAACAGAATGCGTAGCTGTTGTCTGAGCCGATTTGCTTGCTCGGACATACCACAAGCAGCACCGATGAATTTGCGCGCCAGGAATTTCGTCCTTTCCACACCCAACACAGATTGAATATGAACCCTCTTGATAACTGACACGCATTATTCACACATAGTTCCGGTACTTAGCCACTCTTCACGTTTCGTTCGAGATATTATCTTACCGCACGATTAAAACAGATGTAACCCTTTAGGTTGACTTGATTCTTCGAAAAATGAAAAAAATACCATTGTAATTTAGACGCAACCATTTGGTCTTGCAAGGTTCGAAGCTCTTGCAACATTGTTTTGAACTTTCCGTAGAAACTGTAGCAGTAGGTTGAATCAATTTTCATGTCCTTAGGATTAATGCTCAATCTGTAGAGCTCATTTCCCTCCGTAACGTTGAAAGAGTAGGATCACCTTCTTTCAGTAGAGGCTTGACGAAACTCGCTAGATCTGACACAATTGATCACGAATGTACAGATCACGTAATGATACGTTCTCCTAGGCGTAATACTGCGACACAACATAGCATCAAAGCCACAATGTCTAAGCTTTACTCACCGCAATTCACTGCAAACCTATTCTGGACGAACTTTGTCCAGGTTTTGTTTGCAGGAATAGGAAATCATGCGTAATAGTTGTAGCGGTACATGAAGTTAGATTTTCTTTGAAATGAACGTTTAACTTGTCGGCTGATATCAGCAAAGGTATTTGCAGTTTTTGTTTAATAGCAGTGTCAGATAATTTCACTGGCAGAAAATAAACTCGTGAGAGTTGAGAATAGTTCTTCACGCTCGAGCACCAAGCCTAAGAAATAGTTTGTTTCTCTTTTCCGCATCGTCTCTTTATCGCCACCGAACGCCCGCCAAAGTTATACTCTAACGAAACGATCCTTTCTGAGTAGATGGAGGCCCAGCATTCTTCTCCTTGTCGCGTTGAGAATCTTCGCAGGAAAGAAAGAAAGGCCAGGGCGAATATTCACAGAACATTTTCAGCACTGCAAAATGTCTGAGCGTAAATATTTGCAACTCTATTGTAGTCCAATTTTCCTCGTCGCCAATGTAAGTTTTGTAATGTAAATAAAGCACTTAACAGTTTTGAAATAACGTGCTTCGAGCATTGAAAAACCATGCGCTCAGTAGCAAGCGACGACATGTTGTGTGGTATTTGAATTGTGTTAATCCAAGCAATTCAGAATGAACTTAAATTCAGATGCGAGTTTAAAAGAAAGGCAAATCGCACAGTAGGTGAAGGACATTGGTGAAAACACCAAACAGGTACTTTTTTAAATGGACTAAATTTTATAATATTAGGTTTTA
>CAJQUW010001237.1:0-34508 GCA_907163375.1 Prostheceraeus crozeri
CGAGCGGTTTAATGCATCCACGGTTGAGGCGCCAATGATCTTAATGTCCTCCATCACCTGGCGCTCCCATGTCTTCTTTGGACGCCCTCTGTTTCGTGGCTCTGGCACAGGTATTCCCAACGCTAGCCGGGCCTGGTGTTCGCGACGTCTACGTACCACGTGAGTAGTAATAAAAGGTCCATAATAAACACAGCGCGCCCCCCCCTCCCCCTCCCCCCCCCTCTGGAACGACAGAGGTTGTGGTCTGTCGTGGTGTGCCGGCCAGGTTGGTTCACAACATGTTCGCTGACTCCCCCCCCCTCTGCAACGACAGAGTGTGAGACTCGAGTGAGTTGGTCCGACCGCCTGGTAGACTTGGGCGACCGTCCAGGTTGACGTGGGCGACCGTCTAGGTTGACGTGGGCGACCGTCTAGGTTGACATGGGCGACCGTCTAGGTTGTCGTGGATGGTGAAATGGCTGCCAGATTCGGATTCAGCGTAAAATTCTGCATCTGTGGTGTGATTTCCAGCTCAATCGGCGAGAAAAACTGTTTCTTCAAAATTTTGGCAGAGTTAAAATGTGGGACGTTTTGGTGTGTAGCGCCCAAACGAAGCATCGGATGAGAAAACGGAGGCCAGATTCGGAATCTACGTGAAATTTTGGGTTAGGAAGGATGTTTCCAGCGAAATCGGAGAGAAAAAATTTTTCGCTGACGTCCCCCCCCCCTCTGGACAGCTTGCTTCGATTTTGGCTTCCAGTGGATGGATTTTGTCGTGCCATAGCTCGTTTGAAAGCTAAGAGTGAGACAAATTCACTGAAAGAATCGGCTTGTTCCTATCTGTCTTCGTTTAGATGTGAGACACCATTTAAGATTTTGGGACATTGGTGAAAAACGACAGAGTTAGAATTTGGGACGTTTTGGGCTCTAGCTTCAAAACGAAGCATCGGATGGGAAAACGGATTTCAGATTTGGAATCAGCGTGAAATTCTTTATCTGTATGGTGAGTTTCAAGTCAATCGGAGAGAAAAAATTTTCAACATTTTTCGAAAAAACGACAGAGTTAGAATTTGGGACGTTTTGGTGTGTAGCGCCCAAACGAAGCATCGGATGAGAAAACGGAGGCCAGATTCGGAATCTACGTGAAATTTTGGGTTAGGAAGGATGTTTCCAGCGAAATCGGAGAGAAAAAATTTTTCGCTGACGTCCCCCCCCCTCTGGACAGCTTGCTTCGATTTTGGCTTCCAGTGGATGGATTTTGTCGTGCGATAGCTCGTTTGAAAGCTAAGAGTGAGACAAATTCACTGAAAGAATCGGCTTGTTCCTATCTGTCTTCGTTTAGATGTGAGACACCATTTAAGATTTTGGGACATTGGTGAAAAACGACAGAGTTAGAATTTGGGACGTTTTGGGCTCTAGCTTCAAAACGAAGCATCGGATGGGAAAACGGATTTCAGATTTGGAATCAGCGTGAAATTCTTTATCTGTATGGTGAGTTTCAAGTCAATCGGAGAGAAAAAATTTTCAACATTTTTCGAAAAAACGACAGAGTTAGAATTTGGGACGTTTTGGTGTGTAGCGCCCAAACGAAGCATCGGATGAGAAAACGGAGGCCAGATTCGGAATCTACGTGAAATTTTGGGTTAGGAAGGATGTTTCCAGCGAAATCGGAGAGAAAAAATTTTTCGCTGACGTCCCCCCCCCCTCTGGACAGCTTGCTTCGATTTTGGCTTCCAGTGGACGGATTTTGTCGTGCGATAGCTCGTTTGAAAGCTAAGAGTGAGACAAATTCAATGAAAGAATCGGCTTGTTCCTATCTGTCTTCGTTTAGATGTGAGACACCATTTAAGATTTTGGAACATTGTCGAAAAACGACAGAGTTAGAATTTGGGATGTTTTGATGTGTAGCGCCCAAACGAACCATCGGATGAGAAAACGGAGGCCAGATTCGGATTCAGCGTGAAATTCTGCATCTGTATGGTGAATTTGAAAGCAATCGGAGAGAAAAAATTTTTCGCTGACGTCCCCCCCCCTCTGGACAGCTTGCTTCGATTTTGGCTTCCAGTGGATGGATTTTGTCGTGCGATAGCTCGTTTGAAAGCTAAGAGTGAGACAAATTCACTGAAAGAATCGGCTTGTTCCTATCTGTCTTCGTTTAGATGTGAGACGCCATTTAAGATTTTGGGACATTGGTGAAAAACGACAGAGTTAGAATTTGGGACGTTTTGGGCTCTAGCTTCAAAACGAAGGCTCGGATGGGAAAACGGATTTCAGATTTGGAATCAGCGTCAAATTCTTTATCTGTATGGTGAGTTTCATGTCAGTCGGAGAGTTTCAAGTCAATCGGCGAGAAAAATTTTCAACATTTTTCGAAAAAACGACAGAGTTAGAATTTTTGCGATGGCTGCCTACTGTAGAGCCAAAACGAAGCATCGGATGGGAAAACGGAGGCCAGATTCGGATTCAGCGTCAAATTCTACATGGAAATGGTGTATTTCCAGCTCAATCGGAGCACTAGAACCGGAGATAGACGGGATTTTTAGTGTTTGGATGATGGGTATTACGTCATCAGCTGATCGCCACACACTATATAAGCTGGGAACCGACGGAGACTTGTCATTTAGAGGAGAACGATTGTCAGAGGTAGGTCGTCTCTCTGAGCTCCGATGATAGCTTCGGACATTCCAAATTCCAAGTTTCTGTAAGAAACCGACTTAGAAAATTTCATTGCTGATATCAGCTAAGCCGTCAGACTTAGAGGTTCGCCAGGAGATGGCCTTCGTCTCCAGGCCATAAAAGACTCCAAAACTTTAAAGGCTTGTAACTTTGCTTCTACAAGTCCGTTTGACTTGATTCAAAAAGGGTTCGGTCGCTATTGACCTGGCCTAAGTGACAGACTACTTATAAAATTTCATAAGTAGTGCTAAAAAGTTGAAAAATTTAAATTCACTAGTTTTGGAGGTTTTCTGGGGTTTTCGACCCTGCTGAAGTCAATGAAAGCATTTTTAATGATGTCTGAGCCAGTCTTCTCATGCTATAAGCGGCTTTTCACTGAAAGCGAGCAAGACACGGAGAGTTTTGCTGTAATATTCCACTGACAGGGTGTTCCTTCGGGACGGCGGACGATGCCGTAGTGATAAGTGTGGCAAGGGAGTGTGTCATAGTTTAGACCGTAACCGCTGGGGCAACTCATGTCTCATGTTGGGCATTTGACACAGTTCTCAACGTAGCACTTTGAACGCCAATCGGTTGAGTCTTAGCTATCTTGTCATGGGTGGCCTCTAAACATCTCCATTGCAAAACGCTGGTGAATCAAGCTCTCTACGGCTTGCTATCAAGCTGATCAAAGCAACAACTTGGGATGTTTCCTCAAGGTTTTCAAGTATGCGAAGTTCAAATCTGCTATCAGATTTCAAATTTAACTAAGTCTAAGGCAGCTTTGAGGGGTTAGATCCCAGCTACTGTTCACTACCTTTGACTCGGCGTTCCTGTTACCACTTCGGGGCAGTGACAATGATGTCTTCAGCTGTAAAGAGCGGGTATCGGGGAAGATCTCTCACTTCCCTAGTGATCAGTACAAGGCCTTCGGGCTGTCGACGGGATCGAGTGCCACTCACTACACTCAAATCTATCATTCCTCAGCCGAGGCCTTGGAGTTGGGATAAGATCCCCTCTGAGTAATACCTGTAACGGATTCATCAGCTTAACTTGTCTATCCTCAAGTAATGATAGCATTACAGTATGACTTTGAAAACATAATCTTCACATTTACTGACATTTTATTTCTATACGTTGCGCTCTGCTCAGGTTTGATATCAAACTTTCTCATTTTTCTTTGCAGTGAAAAATGACCAAAGACGTGAATAAACGCCTACAATTTTTTAAATGCAGTTGTGGGGATGTGTTTAGGGGTGAGAATTTTCACCTTCACCATAAAAAGAATGCTGCGCATAGTGTTGCGGTTAAGGTGTGGTTTTGTGTGTGGTGTAATGTGAGGTGTGATGAAAGGAATGATGCCTTCAGTGAGTTGCACTCGAAGTGTGTATTCAGAAAAATTTCGAAAGTTTTGATGAAGAAGATGATGTGTGGTGAGCAGGGAATGCTGTATGAGGAGGGAATGTGTGCTCGTTTGCCACCAGTAGAGGTGGTAAATGTTGAAAAGCGTGTTGTGAGTGATGTAGATTTGGATGCGAGTACCTCCAAAAAGAGTAGAGTGATGTCGGTGAGTTGGATTTCATCGGATGATGAATGTATGAATGATGATTCGAGTGTTGCTGCTGCTGAGCGTGAGCTTGAGAAAGCTGTGAGGGCGATTGTGCCAGTACCCGAGGTGTTGGCACAATCAACGCCTAGACCTTCACCGAGGTGCGTTGAGAAAGTTGAGAGGTCGACTGTTCCGTGTGAAGTTGTGCTGTCGAGGGATGATGTGCGTGCTTATACGAATGTGAGGCATGAGTGTGCAAAGTTAGAAGGAAGAGTGAGATCGCTGAAGAGTACGCTGAAAGAGGTGACTGCTGAGCGTGATAGTTTGAAGTTGAATGCTGAGAGTGTGACTCAAAAGTTAAGGGAGTGTGCGGCTGCAAAAGAGAGTATGGTGAAGGAGAGAAAGTTGAAGGAAGAGGCGGTGATGAAGTTTGAGAAGTGTGATCGAGAGCGAAGTGAGGAGCGCATGCTGAAGGAAGCGGCGCTTGAGGAAGTGAGTTTGTTGAAGAATGAGTTGGCGCGTTTGAAGGAGTGTGAGAAGGTGAAATCTCTCACAACTATGCACATCCCCATCGCAGGTGTCGTCCCTGACAAGCCAATTGTATATCTAAATATAAGCAACGACGACACTCAGGAGTGCTACAGCTGTGCGGATGTCCGTTGCTACCATGTAAATATTCAACACACCGACGACATCCACATAGCTTGTTCAAAGCCATACAAGTATCGTGAGTATAATGACTGAGATATATCATCATGCCATCTTTCCAACTCTTACTTCTTTCATTTCAGGAGCCATAAAGAAGTAAAAGAAAGCTATTTCTTGTGAACGCACCAAACGGCCTTTTTAAAGGCCACTCTTAATGTGGCTAGATCGGTCCCAAGCCCGACAGCATCTTCGGATGTGAACACAGAGGGAGAGTCTACAATTAAAACTTAGTAAAATAGATGTGTGAGATGGATTCAACCCGAATCCTATAACACCTTTACATTTACTGACTATACATTTGTCCTGCTATCAGGTTGTTTTGACTTGCTATCTAGTTGAATAGTCTCTTGCTATCAAGAGATTCACTTCTGCTCATAAAGCACATCATCGCTGTAATACCTCCTTTGCTCGAGCGTTCCTTCGGGACGGCGGGTACTGCCGTAGAGGGATTGTGTTGCACGGGTTGTTCGTCGTTTGTTAGACCGAAACCTCTGAGCCGTTGCTCATGTTGGGCGTTCGACTTCATACTCAACGTGACGTTTTCTCTCGCCAGGTCAGAGTACTTCAGCCATTCGACAAAGGTTAGTCTTTATGATATGGAGTAGAGTGAAATGTAATTCATTAGATGTCCCTTCAATGATTGCTCCCATGATAAACGTTGATGAGACAAATGAAATGATTCTCATCTTCCCTTTTCAGCGATTGAAATCTACTAACACACTACCGTATAATCGGCCACTATGGGGCAAGACATGATAGAGCCTCCACGCGCTTTGCCCTGGGCAGTCTTTAGACTGGCGAATACTATCATTAAGTTGAATCTGCTATCAGTCAACTTGAACGTTGCGTCGTGTTAGAGGGTATATAAACCACTGCCTCTCATTTCATTTCATTTCAATCATGCAGACGCCGAACAGTCAAGTCAGCTCTCCTCGCGGACCGCAGTTAAGACCGCGAAATTTATTTGATGAATTTGCTAGAATAGAGGAGCAAGACAGAGTTCACAACAATCTTGCTCGGATTGGCAATCCGATGACAGCAACTGCTGTCAATCCAACGGAATGGCGCTACATTCCACTTTTTAGTCATGTGCCAGTTAGTGTGGAAGTCGACAGTGCTACCAAAGAGAGAGTCAAAGACTCTCTCAGCAGAATTGGTAGGGTGTAAGATGACGTTACTCCCGAGAACGAACCATCGGCTCTCTTAAGGGCCACCATGGGGCAAGACATGATAGAACCTCCACGCGGTTTGCCCTGGGCAGTCTTCGGACTGGCGAATACTATCATTAAGTTGAATCTGCTATCAGTCAACTTGAACGTTGCAAATGAAGTTCGGTGTAATACTTCCTTTCGACGGGCGTTCCTGTAAAGGGCGGCGGTGAAACCCGTAGCTATGTATACCGCAAGGGACATTCGGCAATGGTCAATCTTGTTAAACCTCTCTGCGTCATGTTTGCAAGTGATTGCCTCTGTCTCAACGTAGTATGCATTCGCGCCAGGGCGACATTTAGCCAACTGTCGAAGGTTACCTTATAAACTATCCATTGCATACGTTATGAGAACCATGAGTTCTACCTGTCTCTATCAATGAGACGAATTGATGAATGGAATGAAATGGGAGGACACTCACGCGCCACACGCAATATAACACACTTCTCTCTTCCGTAGTCTAACAAGCTCTTTACACATGGATCGCAGTCGATTGCTATCCCTGTATCAGAAGTGTAAGCTATCTTAATTTATTTGACACTATTTCATCTATTATCATCATCGTCCATATGAAATGTTTTAAGATTTACAAGTTAGACTAAGCGTTCTACTATTTGTAAATGAAAGATATAGTTTCAACAGTTTACAGATTGAAAATAAAGTTTCAATAGTGTGTGTGTGTGTATGTTAAGAATAAAGTTTTATCTGTTTGTATGTTAGAAATAGAATGAAGTTTCACCAGTTTACAAGTTAAGAATAAAGTTCTATCTGTTTATATGTTAGAAATAAAATAAAGTTTCAATAGTTTGCAAGTTAAAAATAAAGTTTCAACCGTTTACAAGTTTTAAAATAAAGTTTAAATAGTGTGCAAGATAAAAAATAAAGTTTGAACAGTTTACAAGCTGAAATAAAGTTTTAATAGTGTACACGTTGGAAATAAAGTTTTAATAGTTTATATGCTTCAAAATAGAGTTATAACAGTTTATATGTTAGAAATAAAATGAAGTTTCATCAGTTTACAAGTTAAGAATAAAGTTCTATCTGTTTGTCTGATAGAAATAAAACAAAGTTTCAACCGTTTACAAGTTAAAAATAAAGTTTCAACAGTTTACAAGTTAAAATTAAAGCTTCAACAATTACAAGTTAAAAATAAAGTTTCAAAAGTTTACCAGTTAGAAATAAAGTTTCATCAGTTTACAAGTCAAAATAAAGTTTCAACAGATTATAAGTTAAAAGAAAAGTTCCAATAGTATGTGCATTAGAAATAACGTTTCAGCTGTTTGTATGTTAGAAATAAGATAAAGTTTCAATTGTGTGTACGTTAGAAATAAAGTTCTATCTGTTTCTATGATAGAAATAAAACAAAGTTTCAACCGTTAACAAGTTAAAAATAAAGTTTCAAGAGTTTACAAGTTAAAACTAATGTTTCAATAGTGTATGTATGTTAAGAATAAAGTTAGAACAGTTTACAAGCTGAAATAAAGTTTTAATAGTGTACACGTTGGAAATAAAGTTTTAATAGTTTATGTGCTTCAAAATAGAGTTATAACAGTTTATATGTTAGAAATAAAATGAAGTTTCATCAGTTTACAAGTTAAGAATAAAGTTCTATCTGTTTGTCTGATAGAAATAAAACAAAGTTTCAACCGTTTACAAGTTAAAAATAAAGTTTCAACAGTTTACAAGTTAAAATTAAAGCTTCAACAATTACAAGTTAAAAATAAAACTTCAAAAGTTTACCAGTTAGAAATAAAGTTTCATCAGTTTACAAGTCAAAATAAAGTTTCAACAGATTATAAGTTAAAAGAAAAGTTCCAATAGTATGTGCATTAGAAATAACGTTTCAGCTGTTTGTATGTTAGAAATAAGATAAAGTTTCAATTGTGTGTACGTTAGAAATAAAGTTCTATCTGTTTCTATGATAGAAATAAAACAAAGTTTCAACCGTTAACAAGTTAAAAATAAAGTTTCAAGAGTTTACAAGTTAAAACTAATGTTTCAATAGTGTATGTATGTTAAGAATAAAGTTAGAACAGTTTACAAGCTGAAATAAAGTTTTAATAGTGTACACGTTGGAAATAAAGTTTTAATAGTTTATGTGCTTCAAAATAGAGTTATAACAGTTTATATGTTAGAAATAAAATGAAGTTTCATCAGTTTACAAGTTAAGAATAAAGTTCTATCTGTTTGTCTGATAGAAATAAAACAAAGTTTCAACCGTTTACAAGTTAAAAATAAAGTTTCAACAGTTTACAAGTTAAAATTAAAGCTTCAACAATTACAAGTTAAAAATAAAGTTTCAAAAGTTTACCAGTTAGAAATAAAGTTTCATCAGTTTACAAGTCAAAATAAAGTTTCAACAGATTATAAGTTAAAAGAAAAGTTCCAATAGTATGTGCATTAGAAATAACGTTTCAGCTGTTTGTATGTTAGAAATAAGATAAAGTTTCAATTGTGTGTACGTTAGAAATAAAGTTCTATCTGTTTCTATGATAGAAATAAAACAAAGTTTCAACCGTTAACAAGTTAAAAATAAAGTTTCAAGAGTTTACAAGTTAAAACTAATGTTTCAATAGTGTATGTATGTTAAGAATAAAGTTAGAACAGTTTACAAGCTGAAATAAAGTTTTAATAGTGTACACGTTGGAAATAAAGTTTTAATAGTTTATGTGCTTCAAAATAGAGTTATAACAGTTTATATGTTAGAAATAAAATGAAGTTTCATCAGTTTACAAGTTAAGAATAAAGTTCTATCTGTTTGTATGTTAGAAATAAAACAAAGTTTCAACCGTTAACAAGTTAAAAATAAAGTTTTAAGAGTTTACAAGTTTAACTAATGTTTCAATAGTGTGTGTATGTTAAGAATAAAGTTTTATCTGTTTGTATGTTAGAAATAGAATGAAGTTTCACCAGTTTACAAGTTACGAATAAAGTTCTATCTCTTTAAGTTTATAAGTTAAGAATAAAGTTCTATCTGTTTATATGTTAGAAATAGAATGAAGTTTCACCAGTTTACAAGTTAAGAATAAAGTTCTATCTGTTTGTATGTTAGAAATAGAATGAAGTTTCACCAGTTTACAAGTTAAGAATAAAGTTCTATCTGTTTATATGTTAGAAATAAAATAAAGTTTCAATAGTTTGCAAGTTAAAAATAAAGTTTCAATAGTTTACAAGTTTAAAATAAAGTTTAAATAGTGTGCAAGATAAAAAATAAAGTTTGAACAGTTTACAAGCTGAAATAAAGTTTTAATAGTGTACACGTTGGAAATAAAGTTTTAATAGTTTATGTGCTTCAAAATAGAGTTATAACAGTTTATATGTTAGAAATAAAATGAAGTTTCATCAGTTTACAAGTTAAGAATAAAGTTCTATCTGTTTGTATGATAGAAATAAAACAAAGTTTCAACCGTTTACAAGTTAAAATAAAGTTTCACCAGTGTACAAGTTAGAAATAAAGTTTCAATAGTGTATATGTTAGAAATAAAGTTTTAGCTGTTTGTATATGAAAAACTAAGTTTCAAGAGTTTACAAGTTAAAAAATAAAGTTTCAATGGTGTATACGTTAGAAATAAAGTTTTAGCTGTTTGTATATCAAAATAAAGTTTCAAGAGTTTACAAGTTAGAAATAAAGTTTCAACAGTGTGCACGTTAAGAATAAAGTTTCAATAGTGTATATGTTAAGAATAAAGTTCTATCTGTTTATATGTTAGAAATAAAAATGAAGGTTCATCAGTTTACAAGTTAAGAATAAAGTTTTATCTGTTTGTATGTTAGAAATAAAATAAAGTTTCGACCGTTAACAAGTTAAAAATAAAGTTTCAGATTAAAATAAAGTTTCAATAGTGTGTATGATGGAAATAAAGTTTAAGCGCTTTGTGCGTCAGAAATAAAGTTTCAACCGTTTACAAGTTAAAAATAAAGTTTCAACAGTGTGTACGTTAAGAATAAAGTTCTATCTGTTTATATGTTAGAAATAAAAATAAAGGTTCACCAGTTTACAGGTTAAGAATAAAGTTTTATCTGCTTGTATGTCAGAAATGAAATAAAGTTTCACCAGTTTAAAAGTTAAGAATAAAGTTTCAATAGTGTGTATGTTAGAAATAAAGTTTCAATAGTGTGTATGTTAAGAATAAAGTTCTATCTGTTTATATGTTAGAAATAAAAATGAAGGTTCACCAGTTTGCAAGTTAAGAATAAAGTTTTATCTGCTTGCATGTCAGAAATGAAATAAAGTTTCACCAGTTTAAAAGTTAAGAATAAAGTTTCACCAGTTTAAAAGTTAAGAATAAAGTTTCAATAGTGTGTATGTTAAGAATAAAGTTCTATCTGTTTATATGTTAGAAATAAAATGAAGTTTCAATAGTGTGTATGTTAAGAATAAAGTTCTATCTGTTTATATGTTAGAAATAAAATGAAGGTTCACCAGTTTACAAGTTAAGAATAAATTTTATCTGCTTGTATGTTAGAAATAAAATAAAGTTTCACCGATTTACAAGTTAAAAAATAAAGTTTCAATAGTTAACACGTTAAAAATAAAGTTTCAATAGTGTGTATGTTAAGAATAAAGTTCTATCTGTCTGTATATTAGAAAGAAAATGAAGGTTCATCAGTTTACAAGTTAATAATAAAGTTTTATCTGTTTGTATGTTAGAAATAAAACATAGTTTCAACCGTTGACAAGTTAAAAATAAAGTTTCAATAGTTTGCGAGTTAAAACTAATGTTTCAATAGTGCGTATGTTAAGAATAAAGTTTTATCTGTTTGTATGTTAGAAATAAAATGAAGCTTCGCCAGTTTACAAGTTTAGAATAAAGTTTTATCAGCTTGTATGTTAGAAATAAAATGAAGTTTCACCAGTTTACAAATTAAAAATAAAGTTTCAATAGTGTGTACGTTAGAAATAAAGTTTCAACCGTTTACAAGTTAAAATAAAGTTTCAACAGTGTCTACGTTAGAAATAAAGTTTTATCTGTTTGTAAAGTTCGATCGTAGGATTTACTAGTTTGCAAGTTAGACTCAGCATTCTACTAGTTGTAAATGAAAATAACGTTTCAACAGTTTACAGATTAAAATAAAGTTTCAATAGTGTGTATGATGGAAATAAAGTTTAAGCGCTTTGTGCGTTAGAAATAAAGTTTCAGCCGTTGACAAGTTAAAAATAAAGTTTCAACAGTGTGTACGTTAGAAATAAAGTTTCAACAGTTTACAAGTTGAAAAATAAAGTTTCAACAGTGTGTACGTTAGAAATAAATGAAAGTAAGAACTTCATCGTATGAGTATTCAAAACATGTTTTGTAAATCAAATGTGTGTAGTCCTGACATGATAGAATCAAGCTTGACAAACGCGTTTGTCAAGTTCATTTGATTCTATCATGTCAGGACTACACACATTTGATTTACAAAACATGTTTTGAATACTCATACGATGAAGTTCTTACTTTCATTTATTTCTAACGTACACACTGTTGAAACTTTATTTTTCAACTTGTAAACTGTTGAAACTTTATTTCTAACGTACACACTGTTGAAACTTTATTTTTAACTTGTCAACGGCTGAAACTTTATTTCTAACGCACAAAGCGCTTAAACTTTATTTCCATCATACACACTATTGAAACTTTATTTTAATCTGTAAACTGTTGAAACGTTATTTTCATTTACAACTAGTAGAATGCTGAGTCTAACTTGCAAACTAGTAAATCCTACGATCGAACTTTACAAACAGATAAAACTTTATTTCTAACGTAGACACTGTTGAAACTTTATTTTAACTTGTAAACGGTTGAAACTTTATTTCTAACGTACACACTATTGAAACTTTATTTTTAATTTGTAAACTGGTGAAACTTCATTTTATTTCTAACATACAAGCTGATAAAACTTTATTCTAAACTTGTAAACTGGCGAAGCTTCATTTTATTTCTAACATACAAACAGATAAAACTTTATTCTTAACATACGCACTATTGAAACATTAGTTTTAACTCGCAAACTATTGAAACTTTATTTTTAACTTGTCAACGGTTGAAACTATGTTTTATTTCTAACATACAAACAGATAAAACTTTATTATTAACTTGTAAACTGATGAACCTTCATTTTCTTTCTAATATACAGACAGATAGAACTTTATTCTTAACATACACACTATTGAAACTTTATTTTTAACGTGTTAACTATTGAAACTTTATTTTTTAACTTGTAAATCGGTGAAACTTTATTTTATTTCTAACATACAAGCAGATAAAATTTATTCTTAACTTGTAAACTGGTGAACCTTCATTTTATTTCTAACATATAAACAGATAGAACTTTATTCTTAACATACACACTATTGAAACTTCATTTTATTTCTAACATATAAACAGATAGAACTTTATTCTTAACATACACACTATTGAAACTTTATTCTTAACTTTTAAACTGGTGAAACTTTATTCTTAACTTTTAAACTGGTGAAACTTTATTTCATTTCTGACATGCAAGCAGATAAAACTTTATTCTTAACTTGCAAACTGGTGAACCTTCATTTTTATTTCTAACATATAAACAGATAGAACTTTATTCTTAACATACACACTATTGAAACTTTATTTCTAACATACACACTATTGAAACTTTATTCTTAACTTTTAAACTGGTGAAACTTTATTTCATTTCTGACATACAAGCAGATAAAACTTTATTCTTAACCTGTAAACTGGTGAACCTTTATTTTTATTTCTAACATATAAACAGATAGAACTTTATTCTTAACGTACACACTGTTGAAACTTTATTTTTAACTTGTAAACGGTTGAAACTTTATTTCTGACGCACAAAGCGCTTAAACTTTATTTCCATCATACACACTATTGAAACTTTATTTTAATCTGAAACTTTATTTTTAACTTGTTAACGGTCGAAACTTTATTTTATTTCTAACATACAAACAGATAAAACTTTATTCTTAACTTGTAAACTGATGAACCTTCATTTTTATTTCTAACATATAAACAGATAGAACTTTATTCTTAACATATACACTATTGAAACTTTATTCTTAACGTGCACACTGTTGAAACTTTATTTCTAACTTGTAAACTCTTGAAACTTTATTTTGATATACAAACAGCTAAAACTTTATTTCTAACGTATACACCATTGAAACTTTATTTTTTAACTTGTAAACTCTTGAAACTTAGTTTTTCATATACAAACAGCTAAAACTTTATTTCTAACATATACACTATTGAAACTTTATTTCTAACTTGTACACTGGTGAAACTTTATTTTAACTTGTAAACGGTTGAAACTTTGTTTTATTTCTATCATACAAACAGATAGAACTTTATTCTTAACTTGTAAACTGATGAAACTTCATTTTATTTCTAACATATAAACTGTTATAACTCTATTTTGAAGCACATAAACTATTAAAACTTTATTTCCAACGTGTACACTATTAAAACTTTATTTCAGCTTGTAAACTGTTCAAACTTTATTTTTTATCTTGCACACTATTTAAACTTTATTTTAAAACTTGTAAACTATTGAAACTTTATTTTTAACTTGCAAACTATTGAAACTTTATTTTATTTCTAACATATAAACAGATAGAACTTTATTCTTAACTTGTAAACTGGTGAAACTTCATTCTATTTCTAACATACAAACAGATAGAACTTTATTCTTAACTTGTAAACTGGTGAAACTTCATTCTATTTCTAACATATAAACAGATAGAACTTTATTCTTAACTTATAAACTTAAAGAGATAGAACTTTATTCGTAACTTGTAAACTGGTGAAACTTCATTCTATTTCTAACATACAAACAGATAAAACTTTATTCTTAACATACACACACTATTGAAACATTAGTTAAACTTGTAAACTCTTAAAACTTTATTTTTAACTTGTTAACGGTTGAAACTTTGTTTTATTTCTAACATACAAACAGATAGAACTTTATTCTTAACTTGTAAACTGATGAAACTTCATTTTATTTCTAACATATAAACTGTTATAACTCTATTTTGAAGCACATAAACTATTAAAACTTTATTTCCAACGTGTACACTATTAAAACTTTATTTCAGCTTGTAAACTGTTCTAACTTTATTCTTAACATACATACACTATTGAAACATTAGTTTTAACTTGTAAACTCTTGAAACTTTATTTTTAACTTGTTAACGGTTGAAACTTTGTTTTATTTCTATCATAGAAACAGATAGAACTTTATTTCTAACGTACACACAATTGAAACTTTATCTTATTTCTAACATACAAACAGCTGAAACGTTATTTCTAATGCACATACTATTGGAACTTTTCTTTTAACTTATAATCTGTTGAAACTTTATTTTGACTTGTAAACTGATGAAACTTTATTTCTAACTGGTAAACTTTTGAAACTTTATTTTTAACTTGTAATTGTTGAAGCTTTAATTTTAACTTGTAAACTGTTGAAACTTTATTTTTAACTTGTAAACGGTTGAAACTTTGTTTTATTTCTATCAGACAAACAGATAGAACTTTATTCTTAACTTGTAAACTGATGAAACTTCATTTTATTTCTAACATATAAACTGTTATAACTCTATTTTGAAGCACATAAACTATTAAAACTTTATTTCCAACGTGTACACTATTAAAACTTTATTTCAGCTTGTAAACTGTTCTAACTTTATTCTTAACATACATACACTATTGAAACATTAGTTTTAACTTGTAAACTCTTGAAACTTTATTTTTAACTTGTTAACGGTTGAAACTTTGTTTTATTTCTATCATAGAAACAGATAGAACTTTATTTCTAACGTACACACAATTGAAACTTTATCTTATTTCTAACATACAAACAGCTGAAACGTTATTTCTAATGCACATACTATTGGAACTTTTCTTTTAACTTATAATCTGTTGAAACTTTATTTTGACTTGTAAACTGATGAAACTTTATTTCTAACTGGTAAACTTTTGAAGTTTTATTTTTAACTTGTAATTGTTGAAGCTTTAATTTTAACTTGTAAACTGTTGAAACTTTATTTTTAACTTGTAAACGGTTGAAACTTTGTTTTATTTCTATCAGACAAACAGATAGAACTTTATTCTTAACTTGTAAACTGATGAAACTTCATTTTATTTCTAACATATAAACTGTTATAACTCTATTTTGAAGCACATAAACTATTAAAACTTTATTTCCAACGTGTACACTATTAAAACTTTATTTCAGCTTGTAAACTGTTCTAACTTTATTCTTAACATACATGCACTATTGAAACATTAGTTTTAACTTGTAAACTCTTGAAACTTTATTTTTAACTTGTTAACGGTTGAAACTTTGTTTTATTTCTATCATAGAAACAGATAGAACTTTATTTCTAACGTACACACAATTGAAACTTTATCTTATTTCTAACATACAAACAGCTGAAACGTTATTTCTAATGCACATACTATTGGAACTTTTCTTTTAACTTATAATCTGTTGAAACTTTATTTTGACTTGTAAACTGATGAAACTTTATTTCTAACTGGTAAACTTTTGAAACTTTATTTTTAACTTGTAATTGTTGAAGCTTTAATTTTAACTTGTAAACTGTTGAAACTTTATTTTTAACTTGTAAACGGTTGAAACTTTGTTTTATTTCTATCAGACAAACAGATAGAACTTTATTCTTAACTTGTAAACTGATGAAACTTCATTTTATTTCTAACATATAAACTGTTATAACTCTATTTTGAAGCATATAAACTATTAAAACTTTATTTCCAACGTGTACACTATTAAAACTTTATTTCAGCTTGTAAACTGTTCAAACTTTATTTTTTATCTTGCACACTATTTAAACTTTATTTTAAAACTTGTAAACGGTTGAAACTTTATTTTTAACTTGCAAACTATTGAAACTTTATTTTATTTCTAACATATAAACAGATAGAACTTTATTCTTAACTTGTAAACTGGTGAAACTTCATTCTATTTCTAACATACAAACAGATAAAACTTTATTCTTAACATACACACACACACACACTATTGAAACTTTATTTTCAATCTGTAAACTGTTGAAACTATATCTTTCATTTACAAATAGTAGAACGCTTAGTCTAACTTGTAAATCTTAAAACATTTCATATGGACGATGATGATAATAGATGAAATAGTGTCAAATAAATTAAGATAGCTTACACTTCTGATACAGGGATAGCAATCGACTGCGATCCATGTGTAAAGAGCTTGTTAGACTACGGAAGAGAGAAGTGTGTTATATTGCGTGTGGCGCGTGAGTGTCCTCCCATTTCATTCCATTCATCAATTCGTCTCATTGATAGAGACAGGTAGAACTCATGGTTCTCATAACGTATGCAATGGATAGTTTATAAGGTAACCTTCGACAGTTGGCTAAATGTCGCCCTGGCGCGAATGCATACTACGTTGAGACAGAGGCAATCACTTGCAAACATGACGCAGAGAGGTTTAACAAGATTGACCATTGCCGAATGTCCCTTGCGGTATACATAGCTACGGGTTTCACCGCCGCCCTTTACAGGAACGCCCGTCGAAAGGAAGTATTACACCGAACTTCATTTGCAACGTTCAAGTTGACTGATAGCAGATTCAACTTAATGATAGTATTCGCCAGTCCGAAGACTGCCCAGGGCAAACCGCGTGGAGGTTCTATCATGTCTTGCCCCATGGTGGCCCTTAAGAGAGCCGATGGTTCGTTCTCGGGAGTAACGTCATCTTACACCCTACCAATTCTGCTGAGAGAGTCTTTGACTCTCTCTTTGGTAGCACTGTCGACTTCCACACTAACTGGCACATGACTAAAAAGTGGAATGTAGCGCCATTCCGTTGGATTGACAGCAGTTGCTGTCATCGGATTGCCAATCCGAGCAAGATTGTTGTGAACTCTGTCTTGCTCCTCTATTCTAGCAAATTCATCAAATAAATTTCGCGGTCTTAACTGCGGTCCGCGAGGAGAGCTGACTTGACTGTTCGGCGTCTGCATGATTGAAATGAAATGAAATGAGAGGCAGTGGTTTATATACCCTCTAACACGACGCAACGTTCAAGTTGACTGATAGCAGATTCAACTTAATGATAGTATTCGCCAGTCTAAAGACTGCCCAGGGCAAAGCGCGTGGAGGCTCTATCATGTCTTGCCCCATAGTGGCCGATTATACGGTAGTGTGTTAGTAGATTTCAATCGCTGAAAAGGGAAGATGAGAATCATTTCATTTGTCTCATCAACGTTTATCATGGGAGCAATCATTGAAGGGACATCTAATGAATTACATTTCACTCTACTCCATATCATAAAGACTAACCTTTGTCGAATGGCTGAAGTACTCTGACCTGGCGAGAGAAAACGTCACGTTGAGTATGAAGTCGAACGCCCAACATGAGCAACGGCTCAGAGGTTTCGGTCTAACAAACGACGAACAACCCGTGCAACACAATCCCTCTACGGCAGTACCCGCCGTCCCGAAGGAACGCTCGAGCAAAGGAGGTATTACAGCGATGATGTGCTTTATGAGCAGAAGTGAATCTCTTGATAGCAAGAGACTATTCAACTAGATAGCAAGTCAAAACAACCTGATAGCAGGACAAATGTATAGTCAGTAAATGTAAAGGTGTTATAGGATTCGGGTTGAATCCATCTCACACATCTATTTTACTAAGTTTTAATTGTAGACTCTCCCTCTGTGTTCACATCCGAAGATGCTGTCGGGCTTGGGACCGATCTAGCCACATTAAGAGTGGCCTTTAAAAAGGCCGTTTGGTGCGTTCACAAGAAATAGCTTTCTTTTACTTCTTTATGGCTCCTGAAATGAAAGAAGTAAGAGTTGGAAAGATGGCATGATGATATATCTCAGTCATTATACTCACGATACTTGTATGGCTTTGAACAAGCTATGTGGATGTCGTCGGTGTGTTGAATATTTACATGGTAGCAACGGACATCCGCACAGCTGTAGCACTCCTGAGTGTCGTCGTTGCTTATATTTAGATATACAATTGGCTTGTCAGGGACGACACCTGCGATGGGGATGTGCATAGTTGTGAGAGATTTCACCTTCTCACACTCCTTCAAACGCGCCAACTCATTCTTCAACAAACTCACTTCCTCAAGCGCCGCTTCCTTCAGCATGCGCTCCTCACTTCGCTCTCGATCACACTTCTCAAACTTCATCACCGCCTCTTCCTTCAACTTTCTCTCCTTCACCATACTCTCTTTTGCAGCCGCACACTCCCTTAACTTTTGAGTCACACTCTCAGCATTCAACTTCAAACTATCACGCTCAGCAGTCACCTCTTTCAGCGTACTCTTCAGCGATCTCACTCTTCCTTCTAACTTTGCACACTCATGCCTCACATTCGTATAAGCACGCACATCATCCCTCGACAGCACAACTTCACACGGAACAGTCGACCTCTCAACTTTCTCAACGCACCTCGGTGAAGGTCTAGGCGTTGATTGTGCCAACACCTCGGGTACTGGCACAATCGCCCTCACAGCTTTCTCAAGCTCACGCTCAGCAGCAGCAACACTCGAATCATCATTCATACATTCATCATCCGATGAAATCCAACTCACCGACATCACTCTACTCTTTTTGGAGGTACTCGCATCCAAATCTACATCACTCACAACACGCTTTTCAACATTTACCACCTCTACTGGTGGCAAACGAGCACACATTCCCTCCTCATACAGCATTCCCTGCTCACCACACATCATCTTCTTCATCAAAACTTTCGAAATTTTTCTGAATACACACTTCGAGTGCAACTCACTGAAGGCATCATTCCTTTCATCACACCTCACATTACACCACACACAAAACCACACCTTAACCGCAACACTATGCGCAGCATTCTTTTTATGGTGAAGGTGAAAATTCTCACCCCTAAACACATCCCCACAACTGCATTTAAAAAATTGTAGGCGTTTATTCACGTCTTTGGTCATTTTTCACTGCAAAGAAAAATGAGAAAGTTTGATATCAAACCTGAGCAGAGCGCAACGTATAGAAATAAAATGTCAGTAAATGTGAAGATTATGTTTTCAAAGTCATACTGTAATGCTATCATTACTTGAGGATAGACAAGTTAAGCTGATGAATCCGTTACAGGTATTACTCAGAGGGGATCTTATCCCAACTCCAAGGCCTCGGCTGAGGAATGATAGATTTGAGTGTAGTGAGTGGCACTCGATCCCGTCGACAGCCCGAAGGCCTTGTACTGATCACTAGGGAAGTGAGAGATCTTCCCCGATACCCGCTCTTTACAGCTGAAGACATCATTGTCACTGCCCCGAAGTGGTAACAGGAACGCCGAGTCAAAGGTAGTGAACAGTAGCTGGGATCTAACCCCTCAAAGCTGCCTTAGACTTAGTTAAATTTGAAATCTGATAGCAGATTTGAACTTCGCATACTTGAAAACCTTGAGGAAACATCCCAAGTTGTTGCTTTGATCAGCTTGATAGCAAGCCGTAGAGAGCTTGATTCACCAGCGTTTTGCAATGGAGATGTTTAGAGGCCACCCATGACAAGATAGCTAAGACTCAACCGATTGGCGTTCAAAGTGCTACGTTGAGAACTGTGTCAAATGCCCAACATGAGACATGAGTTGCCCCAGCGGTTACGGTCTAAACTATGACACACTCCCTTGCCACACTTATCACTACGGCATCGTCCGCCGTCCCGAAGGAACACCCTGTCAGTGGAATATTACAGCAAAACTCTCCGTGTCTTGCTCGCTTTCAGTGAAAAGCCGCTTATAGCATGAGAAGACTGGCTCAGACATCATTAAAAATGCTTTCATTGACTTCAGCAGGGTCGAAAACCCCAGAAAACCTCCAAAACTAGTGAATTTAAATTTTTCAACTTTTTAGCACTACTTATGAAATTTTATAAGTAGTCTGTCACTTAGGCCAGGTCAATAGCGACCGAACCCTTTTTGAATCAAGTCAAACGGACTTGTAGAAGCAAAGTTACAAGCCTTTAAAGTTTTGGAGTCTTTTATGGCCTGGAGACGAAGGCCATCTCCTGGCGAACCTCTAAGTCTGACGGCTTAGCTGATATCAGCAATGAAATTTTCTAAGTCGGTTTCTTACAGAAACTTGGAATTTGGAATGTCCGAAGCTATCATCGGAGCTCAGAGAGACGACCTACCTCTGACAATCGTTCTCCTCTAAATGACAAGTCTCCGTCGGTTCCCAGCTTATATAGTGTGTGGCGATCAGCTGATGACGTAATACCCATCATCCAAACACTAAAAATCCCGTCTATCTCCGGTTCTAGTGCTCCGATTGAGCTGGAAATACACCATTTCCATGTAGAATTTGACGCTGAATCCGAATCTGGCCTCCGTTTTCCCATCCGATGCTTCGTTTTGGCTCTACAGTAGGCAGCCATCGCAAAAATTCTAACTCTGTCGTTTTTTTCGAAAAATGTTGAAAATTTTTCTCGCCGATTGACTTGAAACTCTCCGACTGACATGAAACTCACCATACAGATAAAGAATTTGACGCTGATTCCAAATCTGAAATCCGTTTTCCCATCCGAGCCTTCGTTTTGAAGCTAGAGCCCAAAACGTCCCAAATTCTAACTCTGTCGTTTTTCACCAATGTCCCAAAATCTTAAATGGCGTCTCACATCTAAACGAAGACAGATAGGAACAAGCCGATTCTTTCAGTGAATTTGTCTCACTCTTAGCTTTCAAACGAGCTATCGCACGACAAAATCCATCCACTGGAAGCCAAAATCGAAGCAAGCTGTCCAGAGGGGGGGGGACGTCAGCGAAAAATTTTTTCTCTCCGATTGCTTTCAAATTCACCATACAGATGCAGAATTTCACGCTGAATCCGAATCTGGCCTCCGTTTTCTCATCCGATGGTTCGTTTGGGCGCTACACATCAAAACGTCCCAAATTCTAACTCTGTCGTTTTTCACCAATGTCCCAAAATCTTAAATGGCGTCTCACATCTAAACGAAGACAGATAGGAACAAGCCGATTCTTTCACTGAATTTGTCTCACTCTTAGCTTTCAAACGAGCTATCGCACGACAAAATCCATCCACTGGAAGCCAAAATCGAAGCAGGCTGTCCAGAGGGGGGGGGGACGTCAGCGAAAAATTTTTTCTCTCCGATTGCTTTCAAATTCACCATACAGATGCAGAATTTCACGCTGAATCCGAATCTGGCCTCCGTTTTCTCATCCGATGGTTCGTTAGGCGCTACACATCAAAACGTCCCAAATTCTAACTCTGTCGTTTTTCGACAATGTTCCAAAATCTTAAATGGTGTCTCACATCTAAACGAAGACAGATAGGAACAAGCCGATTCTTTCATTGAATTTGTCTCACTCTTAGCTTTCAAACGAGCTATCGCACGACAAAATCCGTCCACTGGAAGCCAAAATCGAAGCAAGCTGTCCAGAGGGGGGGGGGACGTCAGCGAAAAATTTTTTCTCTCCGATTTCGCTGGAAACATCCTTCCTAACCCAAAATTTCACGTAGATTCCGAATCTGGCCTCCGTTTTCTCATCCGATGCTTCGTTTGGGCGCTACACACCAAAACGTCCCAAATTCTAACTCTGTCGTTTTTTCGAAAAATGTTGAAAATTTTTTCTCTCCGATTGACTTGAAACTCACCATACAGATAAAGAATTTCACGCTGATTCCAAATCTGAAATCCGTTTTCCCATCCGATGCTTCGTTTTGAAGCTAGAGCCCAAAACGTCCCAAATTCTAACTCTGTCGTTTTTCACCAATGTCCCAAAATCTTAAATGGTGTCTCACATCTAAACGAAGACAGATAGGAACAAGCCGATTCTTTCATTGAATTTGTCTCACTCTTAGCTTTCAAACGAGCTATCGCACGACAAAATCCGTCCACTGGAAGCCAAAATCGAAGCAAGCTGTCCAGAGGGGGGGGGACGTCAGCGAAAAATTTTTTCTCTCCGATTTCGCTGGAAACATCCTTCCTAACCCCAAATTTCACGTAGATTCCGAATCTGGCCTCCGTTTTCTCATCCGATGCTTCGTTTGGGCGCTACACACCAAAACGTCCCAAATTCTAACTCTGTCGTTTTTTCGAAAAATGTTGAAAATTTTTTTTCTCCGATTGACTTGAAACTCACCATACAGATAAAGAATTTCACGCTGATTCCAAATCTGAAATCCGTTTTCCAATCCGATGCTTCGTTTTGAAGCTAGAGCCCAAAACGTCCCAAATTCTAACTCTGTCGTTTTTCACCAATGTCCCAAAATCTTAAATGGTGTCTCACATCTAAACGAAGACAGATAGGAACAAGCCGATTCTTTCAGTGAATTTGTCTCACTCTTAGCTTTCAAACGAGCTATGGCACGACAAAATCCATCCACTGGAAGCCAAAATCGAAGCAAGCTGTCCAGAGGGGGGGGGACGTCAGCGAAAAATTTTTTCTCTCCGATTTCGCTGGAAACATCCTTCCTAACCCAAAATTTCACGTAGATTCCGAATCTGGCCTCCGTTTTCTCATCCGATGCTTCGTTTGGGCGCTACACACCAAAACGTCCCACATTTTAACTCTGCCAAAATTTTGAAGAAACAGTTTTTCTCGCCGATTGAGCTGGAAATCACACCACAGATGCAGAATTTTACGCTGAATCCGAATCTGGCAGCCATTTCACCATCCACGACAACCTAGACGGTCGCCCATGTCAACCTAGACGGTCGCCCACGTCAACCTAGACGGTCGCCCACGTCAACCTGGACGGTCGCCCAAGTCTACCAGGCGGTCGGACCAACTCACTCGAGTCTCACACTCTGTCGTTGCAGAGGGGGGGGGTCAGCGAACATGTTGTGAACCCACCTGGCCGGCACACCACGACAGACCACAACCTCTGTCGTTCCAGAGGGGGGGGGAGGGGGGGGGCGCGCTGTGTTTATTCTGGACCTTTTGTTACTACTTGTATCGTTTTCATTGTAGTCAGAATTTTTATTTGAACGATTAGTAGCATTTCTGTTCCAAGATCTAAAATTGTTATTTTGTGTTTTTCTGTGAGAGAGATCAAAGAAAGCTGCTTCATTTCCCAATTTAAACCTTCTTTGAATTCTGTGTAATTTTTTTCTTTCCATTCAGTTGTAATATTGTATTGCCTAGCTCCTGATGCATGATTAGATGTAATACATCGAAACCGGTAGCTACAGGAATTTGACTTTTAGTCCATATTATCTATTATTCATTTATTCATCTACGCCTCCATATTATTTGCATTATTTTTATTTATATATATATATATATATATATATATATATATGCACATGTTTTTAGCCAGTTCTTTTTGCATTGCTGTTAAATTTGATTTGTTGTCATTTATCTCATCCAATATGAGTTTACTTCTGAATTGCTCTGTTATCTTTTTATTTTGTAGTTCTTTTTTGTGTTTATTATGCGGTGAATTTATACGGTGCAGAAGTGTTGCTACCGTCGGAAGAAGATCGAGTCCTCAATCTTTCCCGGTATATTTTGAATTCTGATGACTATTCCTTACTACAAAAAGGTATGGAAATCAATTTGAAACCATCGTACAATGAATTACAGAAGAAAGTGGAAGTAGGAAAACTCTATTCGTCGCTAAAAAAGAGCAGACTTTGAAAATGAGATAAAAATAACAAATCAAGATAAATTAAAGCAGATTTGAAGAGTTTCGCTTATAGGAAGACAAAAGATTGAAGCAATAATCCCACTTACAAAACCTGAACAATCAGCTCTGAAGAATCTCAAAATAAATACAAATATTGTCATCAAGAGAGCAGACAAAGGTGGAAAAATGTCATAATGGACCGTTCATGTTATGATGAAAAGATTGGTAAAATAATTGAAGACGAGACGAAATTTTCTACATTGCGCAAATATCCAACTGAGTCCTTAAAGAAGCTTAATGGAATAATTGATAACAAAAAGAACAATTTGAAAGTTCCTAGACTGGTTGGCTACTTTAAACCAGGTTTCTTGCATGGATTGCCGAAAATTCATAAAGATGAACTTAATTTTCCCCTGAGATCAATCATATCAATGGTAGGATCGGTTACTCATGAAATTAGCCGCTATATTGATTCAGTTATTAAACCCTATTGTGATGATAACTTTGTGACTATATCATCTTTTGATTTTGTTTCAAAAGCTAATTCATTCAGAAACTTAGAAGATAATGTCATGGCATCAATTGACGTAGTGAGCCTATTTACAAATGTTCCTGCAATTGAAACTACCGATATAATATTAGAAAGAGTGTATCACCATCCAAACAAGCTGCCACCGTCCATTCCAAAAGAAATCCTAAAGAGACTTTTGCTTCTTTGTACCACACAGACACCTTTCATGCGGAAAGATAAAATCTATCGTCAAATTGATGGTGTTTCGATGGGATCTCCACTAGGACCCACATACGCGAATTTCTACATGTCAGAAATTGAAAAAAAGTGTTTGAAAACAATCCAAGCATACGTCCTTTGGCATATTACGGACATGTAGACGATACCTTTGTTATTGTCAATAACAATAATCAACTGAACAACATCATCGATGAATTCAAGAGAAAGTCAGTACTGGACTTCACTTTTGAGCATGAAAAATTCCATCTGCTTTTTGGATATGCTGGTAAAAAGACAGCATGACTTGAAATTTTATATTCATCATTAATCAACAACTGCCAACACATGCTTAGACTTTAACTCTCACGGCAGAAAGACCTACATTATCCGTAATAAAGAGTTACATCCATCGAGAGCTTCACATTTGTTCGGATTGGATGTCATTTCACAATGAAATCGAAAGAATGAGACAGACATTGATCAACAGTCATTATCCTATAAAAGTCATTGACGAACAAGTGAAAGTATTATTACAAAGATTCATGAATAGTGCAGAAAGTGGAGAAAAGAAGAACAAAATTTTGTTTTATTTTAAAGGTCAAATAACTTCCAAATACATAATTGAAGGAAAGAGACTGTTGAAGATTGTCAATGACAGTACGCAACCAACGGATGAAAAATCTGAAATAAATGTAAGAGTATATTATAAAAACTTCAAATTAGTGAATGCAATAAAAACAAAAATGGACAAATTTCAATCCTCACATAATGTTGTATACAGATACACTTGCATTGGGGGCACTTGTAACAATGCCCAATATATTGGCTATACAACGAACTTATTATCCGTGAGAAGCAAACAGCATGAGAATAATGGCTCAATAAAAACACACTGGTTCGATGTTCACAAAGAAAAGCTCAAAAATATCATCAACAATGTAGAAATTATCGCGCACTTCAACGAAACCAACACATTGCAAATTGCAGAAGCGATAATAATTAAAGAACAAGATCCCAAACTTAATCAGAGGGAAAAAGGATTAACGCGTCATCTGAATGTCATATAATGCTATGATCTCCATCTTTCATATCATTGAATCTACATTGACTTTAGATTTCTTGATGTATATGTACATATTTTTTATTCCTATTTCTAAGGTTGTTGTTTTCAAATATTTTGTATCTAGTTTTTAGACTTGAACAACTTTTTGTAATTTATAATTGCTTGAAAATGGTCCAAAAAAGGTCTGAAACGTCGCCTAATAAATTAAAATTCTTTGCGATAAAATGGTATTTATTTATCGTCATTACAAAGTTATCAAAAGAAGAAAAAGATCAATTCAGGAAAACAGAAAAAGCATACCGTAAATCAATTAAGATTCAACATGATATAATATTCAATGAAACATGTAAAAAGAACGACATACTGCCAAGTTATGCGAAATTGAAGCTGCACAAAAAAGAACTACAAGATAAAAAAATAACAGAGCAATTCAGAAGTAAACTGATATTGGATGAGATAAATAACAACAAAATAAATATGCATATATATAATATTCCTTTCTCTGTCTTTGGATTTCGTATTCCACTAATTCCGACCGAAATTGTTCAGTACATTTTTTGTTGTTCAAGTTCTTATCATGTAGTTTTATGTTCGTATATTTTGGTAATAACTCATTTTCTTTGCAAATATTGTTGTAGCTGATATCAAGACTTAATTTTATGCATTTGTGAAAAGATCTTTCGGTTTTTCTGTATTGACTTTTTTCTTCTGGTGCTAGTGTTCGCAAGATAATAAAAGAATGCCATTTTATAGCAAAGTAATTCGTATTGTTGCGAGACGCTTCAGACGGTAACGACCGGTCCATTTTCAAGCTTACAATGACTTCAAAATTATTGCAAAATGAGATTTAAATGAAAATCTCTGATACAGATATACACACATTACAATGATGCAATAATGATATGTGACAAATATCATGGACATCTTAAGAAGTCAAAACTCTAACATAATGTAAATAGAAAATCAGACATCAAGACATATCTTGCTTTCCTTAATTATAGCACATTAAGGTGCCGAGTCAGGTCTTTGTCTCTGATATTTAGAGAAGGGCATCTTCCCTTTATAAGAACTGCCTCGGCAATCTGCAGACTATTTGTGTCTGGGAATCGTGTCAATATTTCCATTCGATCAATTATTCCTTTTGGTTTGATGTTGTGTTGCTCAATTGAATGATTTCTTATGGATCCATTGTTTTCGTGCTGTTTGCTTCTTACTTTCAGTTCATTTGTTGTAAAACCAATATATTGAGCTCTGTTACAAGGACTCTGTTGGCAAGTGTATTGGCATACAATTTTCTGATCAGAACTCCAATTATCCTCCTTTGTTTTTACTGCGTTGGTCAGTTTAATGTTTTTGTAATATATTCTCAAGTTAATTCGACAATTTTCAATCTTAGATTCAGCACTATCACTTACAATTTTGATCAAACGCTTTTCTTCAATTTGATAATTCGACGTCAATTGACTTTTGTAAAAAAATATGATTGTACTCTTATCATCTTGTTCGCTCTTTTCGTTTTTGAGATATCTATTCATAATTGAATTCAACTCTTTGTCAAAATAGATGATTGGATAATTGCTGTTTGCTATAATCCGCTTGATTTTCTCAATTTCTTGATGAAAAGCTTGCCAAGTTGAGCAAATACGGAGCGCCCGGTGAATGTAGCTCATGATTACCGAAATCTTATATCTTTGAGCAGTAAAGGAAGTAAAGTCCAAGCAATAGTTTGCAGCCGACGGTTTACGATAAATAGAGAAACTTAGCGAGGTGCTGCGTGTGATTAAGACATCAAGAAAGGCAATTGAGTTATTTTCTTCAAACTCATAATTAAAGTCCAAAACAGAGTTTGACTTGAATTTCTCAATAATCTCAATCAAATTAGCCTTATCTTTAACAATGACAAATTTGTCATCAACACATCGATAATAAGCGATAGGTTGTTCTTCTTCTTTAATTGACTGGAAAACCGCATTTTCTAAGTTAGACATGTAGAAGTTTGCATACGTAGGAACAAGAGGTGATCCCATGGAAACACCATCAACCTGACGATAAAAGTTTCCCATCTAGGTGAAAGGTGTCTGGGTAGTACAAAGTTCCAGAAGCTTTTCTAATGTATTTCTTGGTATTTGTGGTGGAGGAATATTTGGATTATCATAAACGTTATCCAAAATGATTTGTGTGGTCTCACAAACTGGAACATTGGTGAAGAAGCCTACCACATCGATAGAAACCATCAAATGATTCTCTACGTTGTCATACGAATTTGCATTCATTACAAAATCATAAAAGAGTCTGTGACGTATGCGTTATTGCAATATGGCTTGATACTGTTGTCAACAGATTGGCTAATTTCATGTGCTACCGATCCTACCATTGAGATAATTGGTCTTAGAGGCGGATTAGTCACACTTTTATGAACTTTTGGAAGTCAATATAAAAATCCAGGTCGAAAGTAACCTGTAAGTTTGTTGATTTTTATCTTATTGTTCTGAACTCCAATCAAGGAGTTTAATTCTCTTTTAATTGCGGCCGTAGGATGTCTTTAAAATTTAGGATGTTTTTAATTGATGTCTATTTACATTATGTTAGAGTTTGACTTCTTAAGATGTCCATGATATTTGTCACATATCATTATTGCATAATTGTAATGTGTGTATATCTGCATCAGAGATTTTCATTTAAATCTCATTTTGCAATAATTTTGAAGTCATTGTAAGCTTGAAAATGGACCGGTCGTTACCGTCCGAAGCGTCTCGCAACAATACGAATTACTTTGCTATAAAATGGCATTCTTTTATTATCTTGCGAACACTAGCACCAGAAGAAAAAAGTCAATACAGAAAAACCGAAAGATCTTTTCACAAATGCATAAAATTAAAGCCGCGTGTACACTAGTCAACTAGGTGGAAGTCAACTAGACGCACATCGACGCTCTCATCGACACACGCGCCAAAATGAGCGCGCGGCATCAATTCTGTTTAGTTGACTCCATGATAGAAGTCAACTAAATCACTTTACCTCACAGGTCAACTAAGAGGTCAACTAAGCAGTATATGGCAATAGATATCTGACTTCACAGCACTCGTTGATGGATTCTCTGAGATTTGCTGAGGTTCCATCGATTTATTATCACCGGTTGAGGACATCGTTGTTCTCTCCCACGCACATTATTTGTTGAATCATTTACTTTGCTTGACACTGATCGAGTCTGTCGCAAAATGGCTATGGATAACAGTAAATGGAGCTCCCAACAAACGTATAATTTCGTGGAGGAGTATTCCAAACATCAATGCTTGTGGGATTCACTGCATCCCAACTACAAAAATAGAGATGCAAGAGATGCAGCAATGCACAGTTTGATGCAAAGTATTGATACGGATGGCTTCGACATGAAAGCGGTAAGAAAAAAAATTGAAAATCATTCGAACAACTTACGCTAATGAAAAGAAGAAGATTATGAAATCAAAAAAGTTTGGGGCCGGTACCGCGGAGGTGTACGTTCCTAGAATGTCATGGTTCACATTGGCGGATCAGTTTATGGGAAAGTCAAATTTCGCTGAACCAGAAACAAACATGGTAAGACAACGGTATCATCAACTTTTATTGTATATTGCAATTATCATAAGATTTTACTATGTATGGCATGTCCACGAGCAACTCATTTAACCGTAATTTATAAGACTACTGCTATCTATACGTACCTCCTGTCTCTGTATCGAGGGAGCAACCTTTCGGAGGAGCCATTTAAATTGATCTGCAGTCAATCTCAGATGGTTTGTGTAGGCTGCATGAACCTCGACGACTAATTCCTTTAATAGAGCATTCGATGCCCCTTGCCTGTCTCTTCGTAATATCCACCATTTGTCCAGCATGACCATTTCCTTGACCTCCTCTTTCTCTTTATTATTTCGGCCACGACTTTGGCGGCAGCCAACGCAACCTCTTTCGACAACATCTCGTGCGGAAATGAAAATTCAACGTTTATTCTTCCCTAGTACTTTAGTTGACCAGTCAATTAAATTGCAGTGTACACGGAGGTCAACCTAGTTGAACGACACCAACTTCGGAACAGAGCGAGTGCGCGGAGTGAAAAAGTCACGTGATGTTTAGTTGACTTCCACCTTGTTGACTAGTGTACACGCGGCTTAAGTCTTGATATCAGCTACAACAATATTTGCAAAGAAAATGAGTTATTACCAAAGTGTTTTTTATTTTTATAAAAAATGTGCCCAAATCGGTCATATTTAGCACGGCAGATATGTGACTTTATGTGACCAAATCGGTCACATTCAACACGGCTGATATGTGACTTAATGTGATTAATATGTGCCCGACCGATCATGATTATCGCTTCTTCCAATTATTGTGATAATTAAAACCCACTACTTGCTTAAGTTTTGGAGAGTAGAAGTACTGCCTCTAAATTAATTTGAGCTATAAATTATGGTTTAAATGATTTCACTTCCTGGTGAGAAAATAGACCATACTTTGAAATGAGGAACTTATGGGAAGAACAGCAAATATTTGCAAATCATTAGATACATATTCTATTTACCATTTGCATTTAAATTAACCATCAATGCTTAATTCAGAATGTCTTAATCATTGTGTGTTGCTTAACACCAACTGCCACCTGATGTTCAAAAACAAATAGATAAGTTGATGCAATAAACACCTTATCTATACGCCAATGAAACAATCGATGGCTGTGGCAGCATCTATTACTGTTTTTACCGATAAAATAGTTTGATTGAGCCATGCATTAATTCAAATTTTTGTAGACTCACTTCTCAGGACATTGCGATTGAAGATTCTATTTGGGAATAGGACGTCATTATGTAATTTCTCCCAGTTTGTCATTCTCAATGTGATAAACAAGCAGACCATTGACATGAAGCTCATTTGTTTCACGCTGTCTAGGCAAGATAATACAACCTCACTTACAACACGATGATGCAACTTCCCGGCGAGATCAAGCAGATTAAACGAAGATATGTGTCAAATTTTTCAATCACACAATCATTATCCTGATTAAAACAGTTTTCAATGTGATATCATCTTCTTGCCAGTGATGTCCTTGAACAAAACACACCGCAAAGTATTCGAAAAATCAATTTGAATATATGGGAACTCTCTGCTGAAAAGTTTTGATGGATATCTGAGGTACATGAAGTTGATAACATTTGGCAATATATTTTAGGAATTTCATGAACATATGAGGACATTATGAATCAACGTCAATAGAGTAGTATAATAAAGTATCAAGTTGAGTAGTATGCAAAATTTTCAATCTGGAATACTTGATTACTTTTTGATATTTCATTAATTTTGGTGTCTTTTGCATTACATTATCAGACAATTTGAAAGTTTTCAGTACATATTCTGCTTGTCAAAAAAAAGTTTTATATTTGCTTACATTTTTACCATGAAAGCGAGATATAGCCGATTCATATATTTTTCTCAGTGCACTGAAAATTGCACTGGTTCTGGAACAAGTTCACGAATAAATGAATCGGCAAGGCGCGCATTTGATTTCCATCAATTCGTGGTTATTCAAAAATAAACAGCTGTCATGAAGAAATTCACTTGTATGTTAGGAAACATAGAAATTTCCTTTCATTTTGAGTGGAGGTGAAAAGATGTCTCTCTCTCTTATGCAAACTGCCGGGTGGAAAAATCAACTTTTCAGTCCCACGGAATCAGAAAGCTAACTTTTCCTCCCGCAGTTAGCTTTTCTATGTAAACTCTTAATCATGGAAGTCTATAAACATATTGTGATTAGCCAGAGACTACCAAGATATCCACATAGTCCCTTGACTTACTCATTCATAGATTTCGCGATGCAACCATCAATGAACAATAGACATTTATCAATCACAAACTGAAAGCTACATTCTTTCGAGAGGAAAATTTCGAAAAGTTGATGGCCAAGAAGGTAAAATGCTCGGGAATGTACTTTTCTGAATGCTAGGTCGATCCAACACATTCAGAAGTACCATTAGCTGGATTAACATCGATTGTTGCTTTCTTGAGTGCGTCACGGTTAGAACGTGTGGTGGTGTCCGGCAGTTCCGCATCGAAGCTGTTGCTAGAAAGGATTCTGCTATATGAAGACACTTAGTTCCAATACTGCAACCAGCAATGGCGACAACACGTGATCGACCGGCAGAGGTGGACGACACTTGAGGAGGGGTTCCTTCAGCAATGGAGCGATTTGAACCCCGTCAAGATAATCAAGGCAAGTTCCAATTTAAAACGTCGATTAAATTTCGGCATAATTTAGGTTGTGATGATAAACTAAATGATCAGATTTGCTTGGCAAAAACATCAGTGTGGTATTCCAGTGGTTGCAGATTCTTTCGACCAAAATTGGTAGTTGAGAAGCTGTATATACATCAATCATTGAGCGCACTAAATCGTAGGATTTTGAAGAGACGATTCAATGCATCAGTGTATGCATATCTGTGTCTTCGACTTAGAAAAATGAATCTGATTAAATCAGGTTCAAGGAATAAATACTCAGCAAAAATTTCTATGCGCACGTATTTTGTTCGAGAAACTGAACATAACTCTGAGCGCCTCACTGAAGAAGTGACGTTGCTTGAAATGCCCGCTACTTAGAGTTCAGTTATCAGCTATCGTTAACAGATTATTTACACAAAAATAATTTTGGAATGATCAAATATCAGCCTAAAGTTTGAATAACTTCTTAAAGATGTGTTGGCACATTCTTTACTGCTTCTGGAATTCGATTAATGGCCATCGAGATTCGAATTCTTCAACTGAAGAGATAAAAGTAGAAACTTCAAAAGCATCATTCGTTGTAGAGTTCTGAAAGGTCTCGTTAAAAGTAGACTAAGCTAGCATAAGTGAACTCATATAGGAAGTGTTTTGCTCTGCTGTGTCCTATACGTCATTGGAGAAATGAACTTTCTTCAGTCTCTACAAGCTGTCGACCAAATTTCAGAATAAAGTTCATAAAATCTTCTGCTCATGATGAAACTAAAGCGCATTTCATGACTACCCGTGATTCAAGGATCTCTTTATTTCACACTTTCGCTGTGTGATTCTTAAAGAGGCAAAGTTTCAATGGAATAACACACGCGACTTTGTCAGGTTCATCGGAATGAAATATTCCAGTCTTGACACACATTAACACCAAACAACATTCGGGCGCTTTAATATTCTCATCTTTCCATTAGGCTGTTGTGCAGTCGTATTAGTCATCGTCTTTTCAGCACAAGTCCAACTCTAAAAATCGCCCATTCATTGAAAAATGTGCATCTATTAGCATTAATATAACATGATATTTTTATTGAAAATGTAACATTCACTTTACGTAAAAAGTCAGTTAAACAAATTTGGTCTTGTCATGACAATAGTTGCCTACTTCAAAGGGAAGTAGATTATTATCTTAACAATTTAAGGATTATGAATATATAGGGGTCCAAGCGTGAAAATTGGTTCATTCGGCAACTAACTTCATTCAAACATCCATTTCTCATAATCGCTAAAAGTGAATCATCACTGAAAATCAGTCATCACGGGTAAAAATCAGTCATCGATGACTGATTGATAGTAAATAAAACGGACCGCCTCGATTATGTCAAACTTCAGTCGATTATCCTGCCTTCCAGTCACACCGTTAAAGCTCCACACATCGTTTGAGAGCTTAATATGGTCTCAGCCTTTAAATGAGCTTTTATATATACGAGCACATGTGTGCAATGATGTAGGGTGGACAGAGGTCAACGAGGTCAAAAAGAAAGAATGGTCTCTATTAGAAATCTCAACTTTCAATAAGAAAACAGATGAACCTGATAATGGGTCAGGCATTAGGAGAAAGGGCTTTCTCATGAGCATTGTATATTTAATGCATTTAGAGAAGTTGTGATGCATCAAACTTCTTAGATAATTTTGCTTCTATTGATCAATCAATACGTCGTTTACATTAAATGCTATCTTTCGGTTCAATGTCATTCTTACGCTATCTTCCGCTTTCAGTTTCTATTGTGTGGTGTCTAGACGCATAACTCTACATCTCCAGATTCGTTGAAAAGAAATGTTCTGACGCGCAAAATAAAACCAACAACTATGTAACAAGAAAATATAAAAATCTGCATGAAACCTTTGTGGGAAGCTTATTTTATGGTATCTAATTGACATATACGAATTCACCATCTCTACAATAATCCTTTATTTACAGGGCTGGTCTCTACTGATGACTTGTCCGCTTCCAGAGAAAAGTAAAGGTCCAATTACATATTTCGCTCACTGAAAAATAATATTAATAGTAATGAACTTATGAGTAAGGATGATGCTTGAAAGTATACAAGAGGTCTGGGTTAGGCCCTCGGATTGCGATCTTGGGATCCTGTAGGTTTTTGCAAGTCCCGAAATCCCGGGATTCATTTTGCTGTCGTTTTAGTAGTTATTGACTGCTGCTTTGACAGTAGAAGCTGAATAGATTTCCGAACACTTTTCAATATTTTTCGTGATAATACTAATTTGATATTGCACTACAGTTTTGTCAAAATAGTCCTACTTGTGTGTCCGATCTACAAGTACTTGTTAACTCCCAATATGCTTTCTAGTCACACAGGTATGCGCAGAAACAGTGTTTATAATTAATCATTTTCTCTAAACCTAAAATTACATTTACCAGCTTCAATTCCAGCAACAGATCATTCGTAAGGGCATCTTCGAATCTATCAATTGCTAGCTGCGATGTGTGTGGAGTTATTATGCTGACTATTATGTTGATGCCACATGTTGGCCAGTATTTTACGCTACATCTAATAATTTCTTTTGCCTTGATTTCGAGATAGATAACAACTAAATGGAAGTCTCCCTCTGTTCAAATATATTTCTAATTTTTTTGAAGTCGCAGATAGTGGATGAACAATCGGCATATACTCGTATCTCTGACTGTCTTAAGTAGGCCTGGCATACTCCAGAAAATGCTGATATTAATTCTTTCAGAC
>CAJQUW010001238.1:0-80718 GCA_907163375.1 Prostheceraeus crozeri
ATTTGGCAAATTTACATAAGATACACAACATTCTTTTTTGACGTCATCTGTGAAGAAAACACGATTAACGTCATCTTGTAAAGATGTCCAATGTTGTGTCAAAGTATCACGATGACGATCGTAAGCCACATATAATTTGACATCGTCTGCATATTTAATCATTTCTGAGCTCAAGATAACTTCATCAAGATCATTGACAAACAAGACAAACAAGATGGGACCCAACACAGATCCTTGTATAATACCACTACGAATATCTTTGTATGATGAAAGGGAGCTACGAACCCGAACTTGCTGTTTGCGGTCTTTTAGGAAGTCTGAAATCCACCTGACAATACTATCATTCAGACAATAATGCTTGACTTTTCGAAGTAACAATGTATGAGGAACTTTCTCAAACGCCTTCGAAAAGTCCAAGGAAATGACATCAACACCTTTTGAGAGGTCAAGATTCTTGAGAAGAGAATTGAGAAGAAGAATGTTAGAGAGCCGTCAGAGGTTGAGTTTTGTGTTTTGGGCTCCTTCGGGCGAACAAAGCATCGGACGAGAAAATAGAGACCAGATTTGGAATCAGCTTGATGTCATTGGCCAATGAGGAGCACATCCAATGAGAATCCAAGTTTTCAATATTGAATATGGACATCCCTACTCCCCTTAGCAAGGAATGGAAGGCGAGAGACGACAATGATGCTCCATATAGAAAGATATGGGGGATGGTGAAAAGCTTTCTTTACCACTATCGCATTGGTGCTCATACTATAAAAAGGAAGGAGATGAAGTGACACCCATCAGATGTGAAGACCTCGCAGAAGGCACTTGGAATATTGGTTTTGCTATCAGTGGAATATATTGTGGCTGTCACCAGAACAATAAATTAGCCTCTATATCGATGCATACTCAATCCATCCTATATATACCGAAGCAACCATACGTTCATGACATTATTGATCAAATCCTCAACAAGAGCGGTACAAAGCGCAAGTCAGAGAAGAATGCTGCCGCTAAACGCAAGCCAAAGAAGGAGAATCAGTAGTCCTTATCTATCTCTACCTTATGACAATTTGCTCATGTGCCTTGAGTGTCGTAGACGCGGACTTATCAGATACATTTTACTTCTTCGCTGCCATCATGTTATTGGTGTATTTTGTCGTGAACAGCATCGATGTACTTCATCATTTTGTAATATGTTGTAGGACTCTTCATCAGATGAGTAAAAATTTGTAATTTCCTTTTTAGTCATCTATCATCATTTTTATGGATTGTGAGGGTGAACCTGTACAGGAGCTCAGTGCTATTGCTATGGACAATTGGTCGTATCAAATTGTTATTTTCTACCATCAACATGCCAAGTGTGATCCCAACGCTGATAGCTGGGCGAGAAAACACATCCATGGACTTAATCAGCAATACTTGCAAGACTATGGCTTTTCTAATGAATGTGCTCTTCTTATTGACTTTAAAAGATGGTTAGCAGCTTTTAATGTTGTATGTATCTTTTGCAATGATCCTACTAAGGAAAAGAAACTATTTCCAAATCTAATCATCAATGATTCCACCTTGGGATAGTAGAGTTAATCAACACTATCATGAAGTCACTAAACGTTTTAAGGAATTGACTGTTCCTATTTTAAATGTTCGTTGTAGTCCACGGTGTCTCGAACAAGGTTGAACCCTCAAAAAAATGTACACAACTTTTGTCAACGGTTTCAGGGACAATTTTGCATCTTATTTAAAGTTATGTAATTTTTAAAATATTCTATTGAGGGCTTTTCGAGAAAAATCGATTTTTCAAAATTCAACTTCCATATATGGAAAGTAGAGGTGAAATAAACGCTAATTCACACATCTGTCATTGTATAAATCAAATTCCATCTTTTCTAAGGTTATTGGAACCATTTTATATAAATTTTGCAAAAAAGTAAGCTATCACTGAGGTTTCTAGTTTGAAATTCAAATTCAACTTCCATATATGGAAAGTAAATATGAAATAAACATTATGTCGTGTACCTGACATTGTATCAGCATATTTTCATACTTTGTAATTTAAATGAAACCGGTTGTTCTTAACAATATATGCATGAAAAATAAAATCAATCACAGAGGCATAAAATTTGAAACTTATATCCAACTTCCATATACGGAAAGTACAATTATCAATTGATTATCAGCTGTCATTTCTCAAATCTTCACCGTGGTTAATGAATCAAATTTTCACCGCATATATAATTGCATATAGGCTCAATGAGTAACGATCTAAAAAGACTAATTTTTTTGGAAAACATGAACAAGTTGTATTGATAGGCATTTTTTTAAAAAAAGATACGGTTTACTTTGTTGAATGTTATTACAGATTCTGACTATTGTATGCCACAATTGCTTTTAAAAGATTGTCCCCGAAATTTGGATGAGCATTTGCTGCCTTGTAATTTTGCCACTTTTCAGAAAAGTGATGTGCCCAATCGCTTTCAGATGCTTTGTTTCGCTGACTGGACCCAAAGACAATTCATTTGAAGGCAAACTCCTTCACATGATACATACGGCATGTTATTTTGGGGTAATGGTGACATCCGAGACAGAATATTCTCTCTCTTTAAAACATCAATCACAAAGTCTCAACAAGTTTTGATTCAAACTTTTCAACCGATATACTGGACGACTGCTCGAAATTGATCAAAACATTCCACAAATTGGCAAACAATCAACGGCATATCGATCGTAATATGTCAATTTCGAAGAAGTTGTCTACATTGAGTTCCCATGGAACGTACCCCCATCTCATAGCAAGACGCTGTACATTACAATCGTTTTTGAGCCAAAGTTCAGCATCAGCCATCGCCGTTGTAGTTCATTGAAGAGAAGTGTTGGTGACACCGATGAAGAGATGCAATCGGGAGTAGGATCACTTTCAAAATCGGCACTGTGGTCTGAACATTTGAAAAACATGCAGGATGCACGACATTCCCAAAACTCTTTGCTTTCAATGCCACACAAGAGTTTTTCTGGATAGTGCTCATACAGATCCCAAAATTCTTTTTCAAAGAAGCCGGCTGTTCGGAACTCAAATTCATTTATCAAATCTTCTTATGCATGCCTACAACCACGAACAAGGTATTGAAGACATTGCGTGTGGACATTAATCCCAACAGAATGTTGCTCCATCTTCAAATCACATGCGACAGTGAAATTGCTTAAACGATTCAATTTCAAATTTCCCAAGCTTTCTTCTTAACACCTCGGTCATTGTAACTTCTTCCCAAGTTTGTTTGAGATACAGCGCATCGTATGTATCACAAGCAAATAAATTTGCCGCATACTTCAAGAAATTCTCCCCCGCAATTCTATTTCCAATTAGATGTTTATTTCATCTCTGAAGTCCTTCTTACATTACAAATTGTCTTAATCAAATTTTGGACATCAGTACAGAAAACAACCGGATTTCATTATCACTACCATTTCCCTTCTTTGAAAAAATCATTATAGTTCCATGGTGAAATAATTCCTCAAACGATGAATTTGTTCGCAGGAAAGTCATATCCCTTAGACCACTCTCGATAATCAATCGATTTCCAGATGAAAAACGAATATGCTTTGTAAAAATGTTAGTTTTTCTGTCACTGAGAGACAGATCCTTTTGTACATCAATCGTATTTGCCTTGCTGATACACTCATTTTCTTCAGCAAATTTGATGGGATTCAATGACACTGTCATGGGTTTCCCACCCCTGTGCGACGTCAAAAGAAATTCAGTCCCGGATTTTTGCTTTTTCACATGTAAAAGGTTTGATGCTTGTTTATCAAGAACATTGTCACATCCAGTGTTTTCTGTCAAATGTAGCGCATTGTCACAAATGTTGGCATATGAGCAAATGTGAGACTTTCCTTTAGAAATTCCTGACAAGCACCTAGAGCATATTTTGATAACTGCAGGTTTTTTTGCACTGTTAGAATCCCCAGAAGCCGGTCTACCTGCACGTTTCGCTGTTAATCGTGATTTTAGTCCATTTGTTCTAGCTGTGTCACATACGTGGCAGTCACAAATTCCACCTTGGGATCGCGTTTGTGTACGCACAGATTTCAAAGTAGAATGGTCGAATAGTTCAATCTTTCTTACAAAAATTCCTCTTTTGTATTCGTTGAGCGTCAACAAACATGTACCACAAATAACTCGAGGTAAACGATGGTCAGAATAAAAATCAAGTCCATCTATGAAATGCTCCTGAATAGCTTGATGGTGTTCCTCCGTAAGTTTCCTAACAGTCGATGACTTTTTGAAGCACAAAATACAGACAACGTCTCGAGCTTCATCATGCGATCTTGTGTGATGCGGCATTGCAACAAAATGAATACTCAACAAAATGAGACGCACATACAATGGTCATATTTTCAAATCATGCATACGTCAAAAAAGAGAACGAGTATTCAACGAGTATTCAAAAATTCCATAGATATTGAAAGAGTGTTAACAGGATACAGACGAGAAGCCGTTGAAAGAAAATGCTGAATCGAAACCAATTTGTTTGAGAAAATCTTTTGCGCATACTATTCATTAACCACGGTGAAGATTTGAGAAAGGACATTTGACAACAACTAATAATGGTGCGATGCTGACTGAACGACAGCTGATAATCAATTGATAATTGTACTTTCCGTATATGGAAGTTGGATATAAGTTTCAAATTTTATGCCTCTGTGATTTGTTAACATTCTGATCTAATCTATGACTCTTTACAATGATATAATTTCATCCCTATTTAGTTTATACAGTTAGTAACATTCTACTCTTTATTTATGGTACATGCAACATCATATCTTTAATCCATTTTGACTGTGTGGTAATGGTTCATTATCTCCCATGTACATTGATTTCTTTTGTTTATCGAGATTTGGTATTAGATTTTCCTTGTGATCGAATCTGAAACTGTTTTAAACTAATTCAACCTGTACTGTGTTCAGTTTTCATTTCATAACATTGTTTGCCAATGATGAAACGTGACTGGCGTTTTGGACCTTACAATTCTTTTTTTATACGGCTCGCATGATGTCGAAGGTTCCTCTCAAGAGGTTCAGGGCGATCCCAGCAGGCGCAAAGCAGAATGGAAGGCCTATCGGCAACGGGCGAGAGTACTACAACGGCGGACAAGATTTCAACGTATTTGTTTCGATTGGCGACTCGAAATATTACAGCTTTGGGGGGAAACTAATAGTTCCTGGCATATCTTTAGTTACGGAGGTGATACTTCATTCGGCGATTACGACCGACATCAGCCCCCTGTACGCAAGACTTTAAACCAAAAAAGAGCCTTTGCAGAGCTGGTGGTACAGGTCTTAGACGACAAATCTTTACCGTCTGGTTGAAGAATGACGCGAAGGTTGACGGAAATAATTGCGGCATTGGAAAATTCGTCGATCGAAACCAATATGCATCAAAAAGAAAGTATCGTTTCTTACATTTATACAACTGAACTTTCGACGTGACAGATGTTACCCGACGAGGATTATTACTGACTATCTTATTCGTGCTGATAATGCCGCTACCAGAATTAAATGTGGTGGTGATTGAAACGATTTTCGGACAATTGTTAAGGCTATGATTCTGATAAGGATTGCCTTCGGCTTACGAAAACTGTTGTGGTTTGTTCAAAATCAGACTGGACACATGAAAGCCTTTTCTGAGTTGAAGCCTGTTTGATAACTTATGCTTCGGACTTACATTAAACGTGACTTTGGGGTGAAAGCTATACAAACGCAATTATGAAAGGGGACGTCTTACAATCCCCGAATCGGTCTTTGCTTTGCCATGCTTGTGGAAGAAAAGAAGGGGAGGGGAATGAAAGGGCCCATCGCGAAGTCAATTCTGCTCTCTCAAAGTTAGGATTATCCTGGACGTTTTGTGGCTCCAAGGGACACGTCGAATTAGTCTGTTTCAAATAAAGAAAGACCGCAAAAACATACCAACTCGAAACGTCATTACTACTGTTATTGAGGAATTCATCTCCATCGAACTATTCTTCGTTACATCTATCGATTCTGCCACTTTCTTCAAAACCTGGGATAAACAAAGACAGAATTACTTGTGGATTTTGGTGCGACGCGGCCATATCGTTATAATCGATATTAAAAGTGCCGTTTTCTTCATTCAACGAGGAATTTCGTCTCGGCAAACCATTTCGTCGACTATTTAGCCGATGGAGATCGAAAAAAAAAAAAAAGTAACGTTTTATGGGCAATAGGAAACTGCAAGGATAAGGCTTGGTCGATGTCGATGACAATATTCATACAGTGACCTTGAAGAGGGGGAGCATTGTTTGCCCCATCTTTTCCTCACCTAATTTATTCTCCCGTGAAAATGGCTACGCGATGTGGTGCTCAACTCAGTTTGGTGAGAAAAGAATGAACTCATTGCTCCTGATGGTAGATGTGTTCCCATCTGTGGGATCGTGATTTATACTTTCTGAAATTGCCATCTGACGTCAGTGCGGTACATAACTTATGATCTCTTTAAGATTGGCATAAAACTTTTTTCGGGCATCTCAAGTACGACGGTTTACTGAAAAATGCCTAGTGTGGCCGAGGGAACAAGTATTTCAAATTCTGATAGACAAGACTGTCTGACTGTGCGCATTGGGAGTAACAACGCGTGTTTCCAGATCCCAATAGATTCCTCATTCAGGCATACTAGACCCATTGCAAATTTGTTGGGACACTGATGTTGCGGTCCTATTGATACAGTATCTATCAACGGTTTTCATTACTCGTGAATATCTTTCCAATCGATGGCTTATTCAAAAGTTTGGCATACGTCTATTCATGAAATCGAAGGACTACGTCATGGAAGCCCTGAAGCAATTTCTCGCCGACACTTCACCGTACGGGACCACAAGTGCTCAAATCACAGTGGATAACGGCGGTGAATATCCTCGGAACGAAAATTTTCGCCAGATTTTATTGGACAAGCGGGGATAAAATATACAACATGTGCTCCTTACACACCCAAAGTAAAATGGCAAATCCGAAAGACTATGGCGTATCTCTTGAATATGGCAGATGCCTGCTTCTAAGAAGCCAATTTACCGAAGCAATACTGTTATTACCGGACATTTGCAGTGAGATATGCGGCGTCTATCCGAAAATTAGAAGTTATCAACGAAGCCACCTTCTTTGACTGCTTTTGAGTTATTCACTTTACAGAGTCCTAATGTTCATTCAAAATACACAAATTCGGACTCCATTTGTGTTCCGTCTTTAATGAAGCACCCTCACCAGACCAATTGAATCCTCGAAGCGATACCAGCGAACATTTTTGGAGAAGATTAATCCTTTGAATAATTCCATTAACGTACTTGATTCAAGTAACAGCTCAGGACATCCAGAAAACGTTAAATTTCTACAAGAAAATAGTGATCACTGTGATGATACCAAAATACGATGAAGACTGATTATTCTCCTACCGACGCCATACCAACTCCAATCAAAGACAATATTGAAAAAGCGAATTTACCGTTCAGCAATCGTCGTCCACCTGATAGAACTAACTTATGAGCATTTCTCTACAAGAGTGATAAATTATATTCGCTAACGAATGTTGTGTTCGGATACTACAGTTATGAAGATGCATTAGTAGTCCGGATGAGCCAAAGGATGAAAGCTATCGATGCTGAGTTATTCAGCTCTTGATAAGGAATGATATTGGGAATAGTCGAACTACCTCAGACCGCAAGGTGAAGATACAGGGCCGATGGGTTATTTACTGCAAAGCTGGTCGTCCATGGGGAAGTAGAAAAGTACAAGGAGCTCTTCGCTATGTTGCAAAGGGATATTCACCAAACCATGGTGGTTGACGATTACGCAGGAACACGTTTCACCGACAGCAAAGATGACACAGTGAGGTGAGAGCTCTTCTACAGCATCTATACGCATTGGCAGTACTCACCTTCATCAGATGGGACGTAAAAAATCGGCCATCTACATGCGCTATCGACTATGACGTCTACTTGAAAGCCACCAGATGGTTACAAACTCTGATATACTATAAACGGCATACACTTCCATTTGCGAAAAGTCTCTGTATGGTCTCAAACGAGAAGTGAGTGGTTTTAGGTAGAAATTGGAACCCAAATGTTAGATGGTTTCCTCAAAGATCAAGGCTTCCAACTATCTTCTGTTGATTACTGCCTGGTATAGCAATAGTTACCGAGAATTCTCGAGGCTATCAAGTCCTATTTGGGTTCGACGACATTATCCCTTGCTCCTTCTCGGAATTGATTAACAATACCAAAGCACAAAATATTGCATCAGAAATTTCATGCTAGATGATCGTGTGAACGCTTAATTTGGTTTCTCGGCATTGGAATTCATAAATTCATGAAATTAAGGGGACTTACCATCCAACCAAAAATCAGCGGTTGTGAAGGAAAGAAATCTCCTTGTGAATTCGGTCATGGATCAATTTGCATGCCATCTCCAACCCCAGCAGTGTGGGTAGGGTTACAATTATCGAAATCTGATGTCCACAAGTCACATTGATTTTGAACTAGCGTCGGAGGTAGGTCCGGTGCCTTATTGTATTCGCATTAACAAGGCAGACCAAGATATATCGTGGGATTTGTTTACAAACTGAGGGGTCAATTCCTACAAATGCCTGCAGTCCGAAAACTTATTGTTTGCAGCCAAACCTGTTTTGCGCTATCTGAAAGGTTAAGCCAGACTTTCATTGACCTTTCCTTTTAAAGTTGGTATAATCACAAAAATACTTGGGTTATTAGTGATTCAGATTGGGGATCTGCATCAGATGACCAGAAGGTCAAACACTTCGGTTTTTACATATTCAAATTCATGGAATCACCGGTCCTTGAGATGGAAAAGTCAGGAAAACAACCGACTGGTGGCACTAGCAAACATGGGTGAAGCAGAGGTATCTGGCTTAGGCGATAAATCAAGCGAAAGATGCCAAATATCTAACGAAATGATTCAAATTTTGGGATTCCAAGCTCATCCTCATACGGATATGTGTGACAACCAAAGGAACAATAGCTGTTACTCAAAATCCTACGAAACATCCAAAGGTCCGCGATCGCTTATCGACATCAGATATCATTTCCATCCGTGTGGATCTTGGGCAAAGTGGTGAGTTCATTGTTGGCTACATACCATTCACAATCTAATCTTGCAGATGTGCTGACAACAAAACCACTTGATCGAGCTTAGTTTTCAAATCGTTAGCTCAGATCAAAGGGGCGTGTTAACTATTTGATCTAATATATGACTTTTACTAATTTTAAGATATAATTCATCCCTATTTAGTTTATACAGTTAGTAACATTTCTACTCTTTATTTTATGTACAAGCAACATTCTCTTGTAATCCATTCTTTGACCTGTGGGTACTGGTTCATTATTCAATGTGACTATTGGTTCTTTTGTTTACGATATTTTGTATTAGATTTTCCTTGTGATCGAACTCTGAACTGAATATTTAATCGAATTCAAACTCTGTTATCACTGTGGTCAGTTTTCATTACAAACATTGTTGCACTGACTGAACGTGACTGGCGTTTTGACTTACAATTATACGGCTCGCATGATGTCGAAAGGTTCCATCTCAAGATGATTGATTTTATTTTTCATGCATATATTGTTAAGAACAACCGGTTTCATTTAAATTACAAAGTATGAAAATATGCTGATACAATGTCAGGTACACGACATAATGTTTATTTCATATTTACTTTCCATATATGGAAGTTGAATTAGAATTTCAAACTAGAAACCTCAGTGATAGCTTACTTTTTTGCAAAATTTATATAAAATGGTTCCAATAACCTTAGAAAAGATGGAATTTGATTTATACAATGACAGATGTGTGAATTAGCGTTTATTTCACCTCTACTTTCCATATATGGAAGTTGAATTTTGAAAAATCGATTTTTCTCGAAAAGCCCTCAATAGAATATTTTAAAAATTACATAACTTTAAAGAGGATGCAAAACTGTCCCTAAAACCGTTGACAAAAGCTGTGAGCAATTTTTTGAGGGTTCAACCTTGTTCGGGGACACCGTGAGTCGCTACATTCATAATCAATGCTTTTTTCCTCCATATCTCAACACTGCTAAAGTAATGTTTGGTAGTTTCTGCTGACGTCCCCCCCCCCTCTAGACAGCTTGCTCCGATTTTGGCTTCCAGTGGACGGATTTTGTCGTGCGATAGCTCGTTTGAAAGCTAAGAGTGAGACAAATTCAGTGAAACAATCGGCTTGTTCCTATCTGTCTTCGTTCAAAAGTTAGAGCGGTTACAAGATTTTAGGTCGGAGCTCGCTTACCTGAAAAAATCCTAAGTGTCAGAGTGACTTTGTATGGGTAAAATTTTGAAAATTTTCCAAAGTGTGGAATTTCGACCTGGGACCGTCACCAAAAAATTTTTCATCAAATTTGAAATTTCACTGACGTCCCCCCCCCCCTCTGGACAGCTTGCTTCGATTTTGGCTTCCAGTGGACGGATTTTGTCGTGCGATAGCTCGTTTGAAAGCTAAGAGTGAGACAAATTCAGTGAAACAATCGGCTTGTTCCTATCTGTCTTCGTTCAAAAGTTAGAGCGGTTACAAGATTTTAGGTCGGAGCTCGCTTACCTGAAAAAATCCTAAGTGTCAGAGTGACTTTGTATGGGTAAAAATTTGAAAATTTTCCAAAGTGTGGAATTTCGACCTGGGACCGTCACCAAAACATTTTTCATCAAATTTTGAAATTTCGCTGACGTCCCCCCCCCCTCTGGACAGCTTGCTTCGATTTTGGCTTCCAGTGGACGGATTTTGTCGTGCGATAGCTCGTTTGAAAGCTAAGAGTGAGACAAATTCAGTGAAACAATCGGCTTGTTCCTATCTGTCTTCGTTCAAAAGTTAGAGCGGTTACAAGATTTTAGGTCGGAGCTCGCTTACCTGAAAAAATCCTAAGTGTCAGAGTGACTTTGTATGGTAAAAATTTGAAAATTTTCCAAAGTGTGGAATTTCGACCTGGGACCGTCACCAAAACATTTTTCATCAAATTCTGAAATTTCGCTGACGTCCCCCCCCCCCTCTGGACAGCTTGCTTCGATTTTGGCTTCCAGTGGACGGATTTTGTCGTGCGATAGCTTGTTTGAAAGCTAAGAGTGAGACAAATTCAGTGAAACAATCGGCTTGTTCCTATCTGTCTTCGTTTAGATGTGAGACGCCATTTAAGATTTTGGGACATTGGCGAAAAACGACAGAGTTAGAATTTGGGACGTTTTGGGCTCTAGCTTCAAAACGAAGCATCGGATTGGAAAACGGAGGCCAGATTTGGAATCAGCGTGAAATTCTTTATCTGTATGGTGAGTTTCAAGTCAATCGGAGAGTTTCAAGTCAATCGGCGAGAAAAATGTTCAACATTTTTCGGAAAAACGACAGAGTTAGAATTTTTTGCGATGGCTGCCTACTGTAGAGCCAAAACGAAGCATCGGATGGGAAAACGGAGGCCAGATTCGGATTCAGCGTCAAATTCTACATGGAAATGGTGTATTTCCAGCTCAATCGGAGCACTAGAACCGGAGATAGACGGGTTTTTTAGTGTTTGGATGATGGGTGTTACGTCATCAGCTGATCGCCACACACTATATAAGCTGGGAACCGAGAGAGACTTGTCATTAATACGAGAGATAGTCAACGGTAAGTCGTCTCTCTGAGCTCCGATGATAGCTTCGGACATTCCAAATCCCGAGTTTCTGTAAGAAACCGACTTAGAAAATTTCATTGCTGATATCAGCTAAGGCGTTAGACTTAGAGGTTAGCCAGGAGATGGCCTTCGTCTCCAGGCCATAAAAGACTCCAAAACTTTAAAGGCTTGTAACTTTGCTTCTACAAGTCCGTTTGACTTGATTCAAAAAAGGTTCGGTCGCTATTGACCTGCCCTAAGTGATAAACTACTTATAAAATTTCATAAGTAGTGCTAAAAAATTGAAAAATTTAAATTCGCTATTTTTTGGCAATTTTCGGGATTTTCAAACCTTCTGAATTCAACTAAGACATTTATAAAGTTGTGGGAGGCAAGCTTCGGCTTGGAATTTGCAACCTTTGTAAACAATCCACTGATTTTCATGTCAAAATCGGGTCCGGATACCAACACAGTGATATGACGCACGCTCTGTCCGCGGGAGGTTGGATTTGTGGGCCGAGGCCTTGGAGTTGGGATAAGATCCCCTCTGAGTAATGCCTGTAACGGATTCAAAGGTTCGACACTTTCCACCAATCTCACAATTTAGCTGTATGATTATAAGAATGACTGCCAATGTCGCCTGTTAGTAATTCTATTTCATCCTTCCTTTACAGATACATAAGTTACAAAATGGGAGGCAACTCAAAATTTTTATTTAAAAAGTGCTCTTGCGGAGAAATAAAGAGGGGTGGCGAATTCAAACGTCACATTAATAAGTACAAGAATACGCCTCACTTCCACGAGGAAAGAGCCGTTATTTCCGGCTGTACACATTGCCTGAAATTTTGAAAGGCAAAGAGCATGAGGAATTTTACATCGCCCACGCCGACTGTCCGCTCAAAAAGGCAAACAATTACATAACATCAGACATCGGCAAAGTGATCGCACCCTTCTTCAACGAAGAAACAGTCGATCTTGACGCAGCACTACAAGAGGCTATTGCAACAATTTTGGAGCCTGCTGCTTCGGCCACTACCTCATCAACAGCAGAAGAGAAGGCCCCACTAAGCGATTTGGACAGCTCAGATGACTCCGATTCTGAGGAGGTCGTCATTACTAAAGACACGGAAGAGATAGGAAAACCAACAAATCAGTCTTCCCCGAAAAAGAAAGTAATCGCACCTTCCCCAGTAAAGAAGGGGATTAAGCAGCAGACGAACAGCTGGAATAAGGATACCCAGATCGCAAAAGTGAGCCAGGAATATGCACTCACAAAATTAAAAGATGAGCTCACTCGTTACAAAAATGAATGTTCGGCCCTTAGGGATGACAATTTCCACCTGAAGGGTCAGGTAGCCGAGATTCGGGCCCTCAAGACACAAGTGATCAATTTAGAATCTTTCCGCGAAAGGGCGCTTGCCAGCGAAAAACGCGTTACTGAGCAGGCGACTTACATAAAATCATTAAAAGCTGAAGAAGAGGTATAAAATTTAAAAATTGAGCAATTAAAGACTAGCCTGACTGAGAGTCAGAAGAAAGAAGAGAGACGAACAACGCTCCACATTCCCATCATCAAGAGCAGAATCGTCGACAGCATCATCCTTGAGAGTGAGGACTTGGATTCCACATTCGAGTGCTACGAGGGAGCAATGGCGGAGATGCGCTGTCTCCATGTCTCTATAAAGCATGATGGCGAAATAAAGGAGCTGCGCCACCGGAAGCGGAAACTGCCGGCCAAATACTTACCTCAACCATCACCATCGAAGGGGTCGCGAACCGGCTAAATTTCTCTTATGGTAAGTTAATATCATCTCTATCACTTGAATATATTTCATCTATTTTTCCTTCTATTTTCAGATACGACGAGAACGAACCATCGGCTCTCTTAAGGGCCACCATGGGGCAAGACATGATAGAACCTCCACGCGGTTTGCCCTGGGCAGTCTTCGGACTGGCGAATACTATCATTAAGTTGAATCTGCTATCAGTCAACTTGAACGTTGCAAATGAAGTTCGGTGTAATACTTCCTTTCGACGGGCGTTCCTGTAAAGGGCGGCGGTGAAACCCGTAGCTATGTATACCGCAAGGGACATTCGGCAATGGTCAATCTTGTTAAACCTCTCTGCGTCATGTTTGCAAGTGATTGCCTCTGTCTCAACGTAGTATGCATTCGCGCCAGGGCGACATTTAGCCAACTGTCGAAGGTTACCTAAAACTTTCCATTGCATACGTTATGAGAACCATGAGTTCTACCTGTCTCTATCACTGAGACGAATTGATGAATGGAATGAAATGGGAGGACACTCACGCGCCACACGCAACATAACACACTTCTCTCTTCCGTAGTCTAACAAGCTCTTTACACATGGATCGCAGTCGATTGCTATCCCTGTATCAGAAGTGTAAGCTATCTTAATTTTATCTGACACTATTTCATCTACCATCATCGCCCATATGAAATGTTATAAGATTTACAAGTTAGACTAAGCGTGCTACTATTTCCAAATGAAAAAGTATACATGGTTAAATCATCCACTAAAGCCCCATTCAAGTAAGTCAGTATGAAAGCAAAGATAATACGAAATAAACATTTATTATGGCATGTATTTCAAAAGGTCTTCATCGTCAATATCGTCCCAGAGTCTGACTTCACATAGATAACAAAAACAGTTTGCTTTAAAATCGTTCTTCCACTGCAAGCCTCACTTTATCAATATACTCCCCACTCCGCCATAGTTCGCGGTTGGGAGTTAGGGGTGTACCACTCCCATAATTGGTGGAGGAATTTCGTGCTGGTGATCTCCATCACATCGTCAGTATCGTACTGGAGATACTTCCACCTCACGCCTGTTAAGTCGGGACACTCCTTCTCACATACACTCTCCTCTTCCTCGTCCGCTGGTAATGATAACTTTCGTATATTGTCCAGTCGGTACACCTTCTCCACCTTCGCCTTTCTTGGTGCATTTGGTGTAACGAGCACCTTTGCTGATGTGCATGGAGAGGAGAACTCCAATGCGGTATTTGGTGTTGTTGGAGGACTTGTCATGTTGCCTTTGAAATGCTGACTTTGAATAATGATAACTTTAACATTTTTCTAATTCTAAAGTATACACAAGCAGCCAATCAGAATGAACATCCAATGAATGAAGAGAATGAAAGTATATAAGCAAAGTGACATTCATATCATTTCATTTAATCTGTGAATCATACAAGTGACGAACGCACGATCTCTCTCTTTGACTATTATTCTGTCTGATCATATTTCATTAAAATGGTAAGTTAAAGATTTCCTCTCTCATCTCCCTCAAACGTGTGACTAATAGCATCTTCCTCAATTTCAGGCATCAACTTCATCACCAACGCCCTCTCTTCTCGAGGAAAGTTTAGAGTTATTGAGTCAAGGTAGGTTGTAACACTACACTGAGGCTTGAACAGAGATGATAGAATGATTTCTCTTTCAGGTGATGCGAGTTCCAGCTCAGAACTGTCGCGATATGGCAACGAGTGGGAATGTGCTGACTGTGGGCACATCTTCACGAGGAAATGGGATCTCACCCGACACATCAAGCGAGGTGTTTGTCGACCTAAGCCGGCATCAATCTCCGAAGGTAGGGATGATTCTGTTAACGATGTCTCCTTTTCTTGCGACTTGTGCATTCAGTCTTTCGAGACACGTTTTGAACTATCTTCGCACAGACTTCAACATACACACACGAACGATACCTACACCAACGGTACCTCCTCTATCCGACTCACTGAGGTGTCCATAAATAATTTAGTGAGGAACTACCAGATGGACTCCTCAGAAACCATTGCTAACTTTGAGGAATGGTTTCATCAAAATTCATCATTGATAGAAGCGCTCTTCAACAATTTAGACAATTTTAGGATGAAGGCGCTCATCTATCTTAAAATAAAATATGTAAAAATCGACCACCATACTGGACAAATAATAGAGAGGTTAGAGTTTCACATACCCTCCTCTCCTGCAACCGAGGTTGTAGACTATGAGTCTTGGATAAATTTTCACATCCAAGGATTAAAATTAAATATTGATAAATTTAACGAGCGCGATAGCGGTCTCATTTTTGACGGCATTGAGTCCGCCTTATTTAAAATCAGTCTATTAGGAAATCATAGTGGTCGAGGCTCCTTTAAACTTCCAAAAAATTTAAAAAACAAAACAGCAGTCATCAATGTCGATTGCGAATCGCAATGTTTTAAATATGCTGTCCTCTCCATTCTCCACTATAATGACATCAATGCGAATCGAAATCGCACATATAGCTATAGGCAGTGGGAGAATGAATTAAACTTCGATGACTGTAATAGTGACGATATGAAAATTAAAGATATAGAAAAATTTGAAAAATTGAACAACATTAAAATAGTTCTCCATGTTTGGGAAAAAGGATTGAAGGGTGTGCGCTACAACTCGCGTTCGAGTTGTTATGAACGTACAGTAAACCTGTTATTAGTAAAACAGGATGATAGTGAGGAATGGCACTACTGCGGTATTCCCAAAATCTCTCGCTTATACCACCACTTAGAAAACTCGAGTAGAGAGTTATATTACTGCGACAGATGTATTCGCCACTTTAGGAGGAAAACTAAATTTGAAACTCATTATGAGTGGTGTAAGCGAGGTAAACTGCAAATGGAACGCATGCCCAAAGATAAGGAGTTTTCATATAGAGAGAATGGTGATGAACTAAGTCCTCTTCGTGTCATCTATGCTGACATCGAATGCTATATCGATGATAACATCCATCGACCAGCAGCCATTTCCTGCTATGAAGTATGGCATGATCACTTTAGGAGTAGGCAAAATAAAATGCGCGTCTGGCAAGGTGAGGATTGTATTTACCAATTCCTACAATTCCTCGAACAGGCTGTAAAATTTCAACAAAAGTATGATGGTGAACTCTATCGCAGATCATTGCATATGACAGCAGATGATCAAGCAAAATTTGATAGTTGCAACGTTTGCCCCAAATGTAGGAAAACATTTGACGATGATAAGATTAAGAAAGTGCGCGACCATGATCACATCACTGGTAAATTTAGAAACGCACTCTGTTCAAAATGTAATTTTTCGCTGAGGATGAAGCGGCGTACATTACCCGTCATTTTCCATAATTTCAAGGGCTACGACAGCCATATGATAATAAAAGGAGGTTTAGGTCAAATGAAAGAGTGGAAGCTTGATGTAATAGCGCAAACGAGAGAGAAGTTTATGGCCATGACAGCAAAAGTGCCTGTCGATAAAACTAAAGAAAATAAGACGGTCTATTTTGATATAAAATTTTTAGATTCCTACCAATTTATGACTGCATCACTGGCCTCTCTCGTGCAAAATCTAAAGTCTCTTCCACTAACACAAAATCTTAAGAAACAATACCCAAATCTAACCGATGAAGTCATCACACGGAAAGGAGTCTTTCCATATGCATATTTTGATGCAATTAGTAAACTCGGCGAGACTTCTCTTCCGCCCATAGATAAATTTAAAAATGATTTGACCGGTGCAGAATGTAAGACCGAAGATTATGATCATGCACAAGATGCATGGATAAAATTTGACTGCCATACATTTGGTGAATATATGATTGCCTACCTTAAGTTAGATGTATTTTTGCTGGCTGATGTATTTCAGGAGTTTCGACGAGTGGCATTAGAAGAAGATAAGTTAGATCCCGTCCACTTTGTCAGTCTGCCAGCCATGTCATTTAAGTCTGCTTTTAAAATGACTGGTGAGACCATTCATCTCTTACAAGATCCAGAGATGTATAATTTATTTGAGCGAGGAATTCGCGGTGGTCTCACATTTGTAAATAAACATAGGTTAAAATCAAAAATAGTAGGCAATGACCAGACTCATCTGAAGTATTATGACCAAAATAATTTGTATGGTAGTTCATTATCCAAACCGCTACCTCACTCTGAGTTTAGCTGGTTAGATGATAGTGAAATTCAACATTTCTCCAACCCTTCCAACATACTAGCAATTCCAGATGAAGGTGATTGGGGATATTATTTTGAGATAGATCTAATCTATCCAAATAATATTAAACATAAAACCGTGGATTTTCCACTCGCACCCGAATCAGGTGAAGTGACCAAAGATATGTTTTCCGACTTTATGAAACAATTTCATAAAGATTTAGAATCATGCGGTCAACCCGACTATAAGCCTTGCCGCAAACTTTTACTCACCCAGTATGATAAAGAAAACTATCTAGTCCACTTTAGCATCTTAAAATTTTATTTAGAAATGGGTATGATTTTAAAAAGAGTTCACCGCATTATTAAATTTAGACAGAAAGCCTTCCTCAAACCATATATTGATAGCAACAGCCAGAAACGTGCACTAGCCCAAAATAATTTTGAAAAAGATTTTTATAAATATAAGAACAACAGTCTATTTGGTAAGACGATGGAGGATGTTAGAAAGCGCGTAAACTACAAACTAGTTAATGATGATCAAAAGTATCACAAATTGGTCTCATCACCTCTATTCATCGATAGAGACATTATCGATGAGGACCTTATAGGTGTTAAAATGATAAAATCTGAAGTTGAGTTGTGCAAACCCATCTATATTGGTCAAGCTGTACTAGATTACTCAAAGCTTGAAATGTACCAACTCTTTTATAAAATACTAAAACCATGTCCTCTCGTAAAAGAGGTTCGTTTGTTGGGTGGTGATACAGATAGTTTCTTCTTAGGTATTACCACTCAAAAAGATTTAAATTTCAATGAAGTAGGAAAATCTTTAGAAAGATATTTTGATACATCAAATTATCCTGCTGATCATCCACTCTACTCCATCAAAAATAAGGCAAAACTTGGCTGCTTTAAGGATGAGACAGCAGGGAAGGAAATAGATGAAATGATTCTCCTCCGTCCAAAAATGTACAGTATGAAATTAAAGGATAGCGACGATAGCATTAAGCGCGCTAAAGGCATATCAAAATCCATTGTGCAAAATATGAAACATAAGAATTTCAGGAAAGCCTATAGAAATAAAAATATAACGTTTGTCAATATGACAATCTTAAAATCTAAGTCGCATGAGATCAAAACTCATACTTTTAGGAAACGGGCGCTTTCAGCATGGGAGGATAAGAGGTGCTGGCTAGAACACAACATATCTCTTCCACATGGACATCCTGACACAAACATACCACCACCCAAAAGAATTAAACTCACACTACCACATTCAGGAGACGTCTTAGCATAATCATCCTTAACTTAGTATTTTGATGTTGATTTCTGTAGATAAACATTGTTGTTTTATGTATCGCATGAGATTGTTTTTTCCTTGTGAATATGTGTCCACATCTGTACATTCCCCATGTGATGACTTTTCCACTGAAAGACATTTTTCCTATCCCTGTATATTTCCACCCTTCACGAAGTAAAAAGACTTTTTGTATATAACAATGTTTATTGAAGTGCGCTCATGTATATATTTTCAGTGGATGTTGTATAAAGTCTATTGCTTCACATTCATGTACATATTTCAATAAATGTTGTATAAAGACTTCACTTTGTTTTCCGAAACACTAACGTTATGAGGGATTTAGTATCTTTCACATGGATGCACTCTTGTAAACCATTGGTAATTTTGATAGCAATAGAGGGTATAGTTTGTTTGACGACGGGATGATAGAAAATAGATTCAAACATCTTCTCGACTATTCCATATGAAGCGTCTTTATCATGAATGAAATCACGTAAAATGTATTCTTTTTTCTCACCAACAGAAATAGGTAGAATCAAATCACTTTGAATGTAAAGGTGCTGTTCATGTTTATCAAGTGTCATTGGTGTTTCTATACCAATCGTATGCGCAGCAGCAAACACAGTTTGTAGCATTGAAAAACCAAAGAGTTTTTTCAAATTTTTACTCAATTGACATTGAATGTCATCACCCAGTTTCAGAACAACGCGTTGATTTTCAATTGAAAACGAAATGTGGTGTGTCTTTACATCATATTTACTTTTCATCACATGCTTCAACTTCTGTTGTATATAAGGATTTACTACATGAATGAAGCTTTCAACTGTATGATATAGACGCGGCATTATATTGATAGCAACTTTAGATTCTTCATAAGACTGGTAAATTTTCTTGATGCGATCGCCATAGATGTCCACCCACCATTCATCATTAACTGAATCAGCTTTAGTGTGATATTCATGAGAAGCATACACCACACCGCTTCCAATAATAGGTGTATAATGTCTTACAAAATGACGCAAGGTTGGAGAGAAATAAACTGTAAGTTTGTCATTATATTTCTGAATAACCAACTTATTTTTGTCCGCCATAATTTTCTCTCCATACTTCTTACCCACAGTCTCATTCCATCGTTTTACTAACTCAATAAGTGATAAAGGTTGAACACCACGCTTTTTCAAAATGATGCGTTCTTCGCATTCTACAACATCTTCATCAAATATTTTAAATCTATAATGAAATTTGTTGATTCGATTTGAATAAACTTTTCTAACATTTGCAGTAGCAATTGACGTTAGATGTAGTCCATGACCAAAACCAAGATGTGGATAGAATTCACTATCCAACCTCAGCGTAAGACCTTTAGTAAAAGAATGAAAGCGGAGGAACTGTCTCCCACTCCAATGATAGATAGTAAACTCATAAGCTTTCTGATTTTTATTCTTCATGATGGAAGTATTACCACTGTTGAATGCCTTAATAATTTTCTCATTCCAAAATGGCTCATAAGAATCTGATTTTATCTGAATCCATTCATAGTTCCACTTTCCATCTGATGTTAAATTGTATGGGAACTGAAATGCATTATTCATCGTTATTCCATCATGGGTGCGAGGAGTCAATATCATTTCTTCCAAATCATTCACATTCTGAATATTGCTATCATAGCAAATACTAGAAACGCCAACCTCCCATTCACCTTCTAAATGCAGTGGCGATTTAATTCTACTCGATAGTCTGATGGTTTATTTTTGGGAAATTTATTCATAGAAGCATTACTGGGCAAGTAGATTAGAAACGAGTCCTTATTTTCACTTTCCATATTATTCACATTGGAAAAATATATTAGCATACGTTTGCATTAACTCTTCATTCGGAAATGGAGTGTGATACTTGTCACAGCATCTTTATGAAAAGGAATCAACGCACCAGCATCGTCATAAATGGCAATATCAATTTGTGGGATGTAGTTTGATTTCAGCTTTGTATAATGCACTTTCTTGAAAGTATGCTCAGATAAAATACTGCAGCTCTTTGGCTGGTATGGTATCATTGCTAGCAATGGAGCTTCAACATCTCCCACACGTACATCTTCACCAATATTGGAATATATCTGAAAATAGTTAATACGACGCGATAGCGACATGTCTGCGCTAGCTTTGGTTACAGTACCACTTTTAAAGATATTTTGGTCAAAACCCAAAATGTCCATTAGAGTTTTATCCATAATTAGTTCAATACCTTTTCCACTTATAGTGAGAGACAAAGTACCTTCTTTTTCAGAAAATGAAATATGTTGCTCATTAATCACTTCATTTAAATAATCTACAACCAATTTAACCGAAGTAATAATGCGAGGCATCAACACTCTTGTTTCATGTAAGAAACCACCAAAAGGCTCTACACACTTTCTGTATAAAGATACGGCCCATTCTGTATCAAATTGATTTGACCTTTCACATGGTAAATGTTGCATATCAGATTTTCCATGAACAGCTGCAGAACGATGTCGTAAGAACTGATGAAAATCTTTTGAACAAACTAATACTAGATCATCATCATTTAATTTGCTTATTGCAATATGATTAGATGATTTGATATAAGTCAATGTTGCCACTTGTTTACCATCAACTCGAAGGAGATAATTAAATTTCTTCAATAATGTTTCAGGAGTCATGTTTGTCTTTCTTGGCTTAATCACAATCTTCTTCACCAACGTCTTCTCATTTCTTGGAATAAGATCTACATAATAAGCTTCCTCTCGATATATTAACTGTTTATGACCACTTATGTGGTAATTAACGTTAAAATTATCATAGCTTGTTAAGGCGCTAGCGAGGTAGCCTAAATCATTTCTTAAACTTGGACTTAAACCAACAATCCAATCTTTCTCAACTACATGATGTACATAATTATAATCATCATTGTGCGGAGTAAATTGGACAATATGTTTACACGCTTTATTCAAGAAATCATATATAAACTTTTTACATGATAAGAGATCTTTCTTTGGCCACTGTGGAATGTATACTCGGCACCCCTTTTCACATTGATAAGCAGCTGTACGCCTCATATTAATAGTCATCACCTCATGATCAAAAGTATAGACACAGTTGCTATAAACAAGTTGAGTGACACCCACTTCCCAATTTCCATTTAGCTGTTGTGCATGATCAATGGGAGTAGAAAAGAGTGCGGCTCGATTACTAGTAAATCTCTTTGTAGCCGCATTGCTAAGCAAAATATGATAAAACGACATTTTTTATATTGCTAATCTGCAACTTTGCATAACATCATGAAGACTTGGATTTTGGACTCTCTACAATATATCAGAGTTGATCGTGATGGAAACGTACATTTCAAAAATTCTCATGGTCATACATCAAGAGGAATTACATTAACATGGCGACAATTTGTCAACCTCAATGATATCATGAGGGATTTGGAATATTTTGAAACATTAAGATTCATCTCCTTGGGTGATCAAGTTTGGCTTCAACATTACAGAAATGAAATTCAAATCTACCATTCTCATTCCGCAAACTGTTTCTCATTTCGCAAATACAATTGGGAGAAGTATAGAAGATACATACATCGCTCCATCATGACATTTATTCGTCGTGAGTTCATCGCCCTACTATGCAAATCTTAATCAGACATGACTACCACACATCATGAGTTGGAAATTAGATTCCCTACAACGTATTGAAACGGATCATGATCGAAACGTCTATTTCAAAGATTCAACTGGAAATGTGAGAAGAGAGTTTGCTTTATCTTATCGTCATTTTCAATCTCTACATCATATCATGAAGGACTTGAAATACTTCTATATGAAAAGACATTCACGTATTGGAAATCGCATCTGGCTGCGCGTCAACAATCGGCGAATTCAACTCTATCATTCCCAACTTCATACTAACTTCACATTTCATCAAGGTAGTTGGGAAAAGTATAAAAGGAAGGTACATCGCTCAATTTACTCATTCTTTCATCATGAAGCGCCATCGCTACACCATCGTCAACATTCTCCGTCGCTTCAGACTCTACACCAAAATCGATCTCACAACATTACACCAACAGCTTCCAAACAGCAAGTATTACCCGGCCGTCCTCAAATGTTAGTGGTGAAGATGAACAATTCACGGAATCTTCAACTCTTCCCAAATGGGACTGTACAGATTCTCGGCGCCCTTTCTCATTCATCGGCGCAGTCAATGCGCTTAGAGCTACAAAGACTACTACGTCGGATATGGAAAGAGGGAGAGGTGTGTGATGTCGAATCTGACTGTGGACAATATGGTGATCTCTACTCAATTGAGTGACAGTCTATCATTTTTGAAGATTCGTACCAGCAGTTACAGTTTGTGTTATGAACCCGAACTTTTTCCTGCAGCTCTCATTAGTTGTTGTTTACATTTTCATGTGGCAATCTTTCATAATAGTAAAGTGATCATTACTGGACTAAAATCTCATGAACAAGCAAATATGATCCTAGACTATCTCATTGAGTATGTACGTACCCAGCGGATTGTAAAATAAAAAACAATTTTTCCAACATGATGTTTTTATTTCAAATCATGATAGAACTTACAAATCATTTTTTCATTAGAGGATGGATTACATGAAAAGTTTTGAATAACAGATGCAAATCGAGATACATGTAAACGTTTTAAGATGAAGTACAGTACAAAAGCACCACACGTTGATGAAAGTGGATGTTGTAGTATGCGTTCATTTCGCTGATATTGACGCGTATGTTTTCTCAACCACTGCTGTGTTGGTATATTTGGAGGTTGAGCAAGAGAGTCAAATAGTTCACCACGTCGGTCTTCTCCAATAAAGATCGCTTTCCAATGCTCACCGCCTAAATTCTGTGAATGAGTGTTTAGCACAATAAAGATGGGATAGTGATTTACTGCAGGTGGTAAGGTATCGAGTGAATAGACATTATCGAAAGCTTTCAACGTCGCTTCGTCTGCATTACGCTGCACTTTAGTCTTAATATCGTCAGCAGTCAACCAACTCATTAACGATTATACTGAAGAATCACGTCACGATACTTTGTAATTTCAATATTTGAATCGAAGACTGCATAAATTAATACATTGATCGTCTCAGGTAGTGTTCTTTTGAACGTCAAATCCAAACGAATATTATGAGGCACGTTCGCTTGACGATAGGGTGCACTAATATCGCTGTCAGCAGTCAAATCAAATGCATAAATAGTATATCCACTCTTAAACTCTTTCATAGTCAGTCCGTTGGTGTCATCCGTATTGTAAAAGCCAAAAACATCCATAAAATCAACATAACTGCGCATAAATTGATCCGAAGCAAAATCTGGTTTGTAGGGTGGACCAGGATGACTCACACCATTTACACGTAAAGCAATTTCACTTAACTGATTGTGTTTAAAATTGAAAGGATTCTTCTTTATATTACCATTAAATGCATCATTTTCAACCATTGCCACCATGAGGAGCTTCGGTGCTTCCGATGGAAAGAGGCCATCTTTCATGAAACTCTTTTGATCTTTCGGAATTGTAAAATTGAGAGCTTTGTATGCTGAACGGGGTAAATGGTATTTTGGCGGTTAAGACCTTCAGCATGCCCTCTAATGACACTTGGATTCGGTACTACTCGACGAATGTAAAGTGCAATATCTTCCACATGAATTCTAAAATTGTCAACTTTAGCAAATGCATTCAGCGCAAATTCAGGCTTATTCAATGTCAGCTTGAGTCGCATGCTGGTATTACACAGTAAAAACTTTGACTGTCTAAAGAAGTCTAAATTCAGCGGACCATATAGCTGACATACTCTACTATCTTTAATCATAGCAGATCGCTTTACAAAGCCACTGTTTGTTTCAACATCAAATTTTCCTGCTTCATCTCTGTACCATCCCATGGCTTCCATATGACTTTTTTGTGCTGCTGGATGAAACTGTGATACATGATTGAAATATGATTTATAGGGATAATCGCTTTGACCACCTTCCACCTGCTGCTCTCCAATCGTTAGAGAAACATCACGAAGTAATGTAGTCAATGGTAAATTGTTCAGTCCAACTTTATGTGCATCGTCAATAGCAGTTCCATCTGCTTGCTGAATTCTAAACCTCAAATCAAGCATCGCATAACTCAAATCTATGTAGTCATCACTACCACCAGGAATAACAAATTCAATGGGGCCAGCATTCTCAGCTGTTCGAGGATGATAATCTACAATACTTGAACTAAGAATATCTGTCTGTATGGCTTGTTGATCGAACAAACAAAAACCGGAAGTTTTACACTCCATGATTAGAAGTTATAGCAGCGTCGTCGTTTAGCGCCTGATGAATGATTAGAGCCTCTGCGACGTTTGCGTGAATGCCTTTTGACTGAAGATCGCACCTTACCAGCTCCGCGATGTTTCCTCCTTCCTTTATTCATTCGTTTAGGTGATTTCTTTCCTTGAGTAACACCAGCAATGGTCTGCTTCAATGTTTTAAACCGCGTTCCTTCCCACGATTCAACAAACTGCTCTTAAAACTTCTACCTCTGGAAAGATCACTAGCAACATCACCAGCAAAGCCAACGGCATTACTTAAAACATTTCGTTTTAAAGATCTACCGACATTGGATATGAGAGGTGCTACAACAGATTTCAGTGCACCAAGTATGCTACCTCCACGTTGGCGGCGAGCACCGATGTAAATTTGTCCTCCGCCACTTACATAGGAGGGTCGTGAATAAAATGAGGCAGTTGGATTCATAGCTCAAACCCTAAACATTGTTAGTTACAACTTTGCATGAATCACTGTCGATCACTTAGATGAAAGATGTCGGCACGACGCATCCAAGAGTTCATACTTGAAGGATAACCAGTCCATTTAACAAGACACCATTCTTCACCTTGCCGTTTTTTACATCGAATGATTTTCTCTACCAAATATGTTTCACTTTCAGTGACTACCTCAATCTCATCGCGGTAAAAGCTACCCTCAATTTCTTCATTATCGTAATCTTTCAACTTGTAGGTGGTCGGAGAGTCTTTTTGATTAATCCTTGATACTGTAAATACCTCCTCTGTCCAATTCGGAAGGTACCCTTTAGCAAAAACACTTTTCACTTTTGAGATACGAACTTTATCGCCAATTTTCACATCACTTTTCACATGAGTGCGTTTACGTTGGAATGATTCGCGCACTTTATCTACATTGTCAGCATTTACATCTACTGGTCTGAGTCCAATAGAACGATGGATAGAGTGATTGTAGGCATGGAGTGTATCTTGTAGAACCTTTGTCCAATTTTGTGTCAAGTTGGCAGTAAAATGTCGCCACAAGCGATTTTTTAATGTGCGATTAAAACGTTCAACGAGTGCAGCTTTATAAGCGCTCTTTACACTAAACAACTCAATGTCATGCCTCTCAAATAATCTTGTCACATGCTGATTTTCAAACTCTTTTCCTTGATCACTCTGAATTCTTTTGGAATGCGACCTTCTCGAAAAATTGTTTGGAATGCTTTTGCTACTCCTTTCCCTTCTTTAGTTTTAAAGGTTGAGCCCACGCATAACGCGAGAAAATATCAATGACGGTTAAAATAAAATTATTGCCCGAGTTATGTTTTGAAATGGAGGCAACATCGCACAAATCTGCTTGCCACTGTTCATCGATGTCATGAACAATATAATGGCGGGTGCGGTACTTCTTTTTCGCTTGTTTGTGGAGTGTATAGGTAGCCTGACCCTTTAACCATCGTTTCACTTGTGATTGTGGAAGACCACTCGCTTTTGATAATTTCTTGATAGATGCAAATCCTGCCGGATGTTTTACATCATAATAGATTGACTTCAAACGTTCAGTCGATGACGGCTGACTCTTTTTCCTCCTTCTCATCTTTTTGTTTTCTTGCCTTTCTACATTTACAACAACTGCAGCATTTAGCTTTAGCGGTTTTGCGATCGTGTTCACATTGCTTAGGGTTTCATTATGAGAGCTGGCGCAGCAAGTGCAAGTGACAACGACATTCACCTCTGGCGGCTCATTACATGGCAAGCAACACATCTGCTTCATATTAATAGTCTGAGAACATGTATTTCCTAGGAGGAGCTGTTTTACGTTTTCCTTTTACCAGTTTTAGTGGCGATGTAGATCTACGTCGAGTTCTTCCTCTTGTTTGCTTAGTGAGTGTGGGAGGGGATGTAGCAGGTGACGTCTTAAACCAATTTGTTGGCATTTTCATCGCCTGAAGCATTGGAGTAGTAGCCACTGTTGAATCAAGTTCTTTCAATGTCTCATTATTTAAAGCAAATTTTGGCACATTATGCTTTTTCAATAGTTTAAGAAAGTATGACCAACCAGGTGGAACATAGCCCTGACGGCGCTTTCTACGTGTCGCATACTGAATCAAGTCTTCATAACGTGAAGCATCAATCACTTTATTTTCATCTGTAATGATTTCTCCTCTATCATTTACATTGAGATGGGGTTCAATACTGTTGAAAAGAGATATGGCATGTGCGCGAGATGCTAAAGGTGTAGCAGTCGATACAGAGTCACGCATCTTATTCTTCAAGTTTTTCAATTGCTCAACAGTTTCCGATTGTAATAATACAGCACGATGTGGATCTTTGATGTGAACATTTTGCTGATAATCTATTTCTTTCCTATACATTTGATTTGCAAGAGGTTGCTTTACTTGCTGCATGGCAGTCAATTGTACATATTCATCCTGAGGAATAACAATCATGCGAGAATAAGAACTCATAGTTTGTAGATAATCATGGGAGTTTTCAAAATATCACTTCGAAATCTAAATTCTTCCGGACACTCTTGCGTAAAGTCAATGAATAAGTAACCGTATGGTTTTTCAGTAGCTGCTTGAAAAATTTCAATTAAGGCTTTTGATCCTCTGGGTGCAACTTGTCGCGCTAAAATTTCAAATTGACTTTTATCTCGCGGATTCTTGAAAATAGCATAATAGTGTGTATTCAGGTTTCGTGTACGAGCTTCTTTTCCATCAGGAAACAAATTTTGTGTAATATAGATGATAAAACACCTTTTATGGTGTGCTGCGCGAGTGAACATATCTGTAACATCTTTTGAATTCTTACTTTCTTTTAATAAATCATCCAATACAACAACATCATTAGACTGAAGTTTATCCACTGGAATAATTCCTTCATGTCGAATAAAGTTGCGACTTTGCAATTCCTGAAACAGCGACGGTTGATAAATACCATAACACCAAATCACTCGATTGATAGGTTCCTTAAACAACTCCCTTCTTTTATCCAATAAATTCAGCGTGAAAACAGTTTTACCTGCATGAGATGGACCTGATACAGTCAGAACTTTATCACATTGAAGTCTGAAATCCATTTTATTACTTTGAGACTCAACATTTGCATAATTAACGCTTAGAGCCAAAGATATTTCCCAATAGGTTGCCCACGGCAGGAGCTATCATTGGAAGTATTGCTGAAAGGAAACCGCCCTTTTGTGTTAGAGTTTTCCTCTTTCTTTGAAGGGCGACTTTAGGATTGGAGATGAAACGCAATTTCGTAGCATATCGCTTAAGTAACTTTCGTTGTTTTGGCGCTAATTTCTTCGTCCTCAACTTCCTCACATGAGAAATAATTTCACAAATGAATTTATCGTTAGCATGTCGTATAGCATTGTATCGCTGATTTGCTTTCATTCGTCGGAGAGCTTGAATGGCTGAAGAAAACTTTTGACTTTTACGTTTCGTCATTTTACGTTTCGCCATTTTCCGTGTTAGTCTTTGCTAAAACCTATCTTTACCACATTTGCATAGGTACTAACTATTGCGACATAAGTGACACTCGAAATGAGCAATGTCACAGTGGTTACATTGGCAAAGTTGAATGCAATTACGTATGAAACAGCGTTGACAAAAAGCATGCTTACATCTCTTGAAGATGCGCTTTTCATTTCCATCCTTTCGCTTACATACATCGCAACACATAGTTTCACCGTTACTGATGTCTATAGCAAGTCTTTTTGAAGATATGAATTTGCTAGCCCTTTCTAAATAATAGACGCATGTACAGAAGGAATATACTTCGAGAGTGAGCAGACATAGCTCGAAAACCAGTTGTGCTACAATCAAGTACCACTGCATTTTCAATTTTTCTTTATGGAAAGTTGAATGTGAATATCTGAAATCGCTTCAATCACTAGACTGCTACCATGATGGTTAAATGCGTTAAGACGTTCAGCAATTTTTATCATATGTCTTTTAAAAAATTCTTCGGGGTGATCTACCACTTCCATTGAATAAGAAGCAAAATGGAAAGAGCGACTTTCCACCTCTTCCTTTCCAAAATGACTAAACTTAATTTTCGCAACTAATCGCGCCATGACAATGCTATCAGAGAATGTATTCATTAACTCTAGAAATAGAGTGCTAGCATCATCGACCACTGCTTCGATGTCGGTCTCATCTTTATGAAAATTTATCACATAATCTTGAACAGCTCCTTTTAAACTTTGCCTATGAAAACGTAATGTTCCGCAGTCGTTTGAGAAAGACATGATCGCCCTTTAACTAACCCATCCATTGCATGAAAACAACAACTCTTCTCATAGTAACATTTATTGAATAACGGTAACAAGCATGCATTATAAATCAATGGTTTGAAAGAGATAAAATAGATACAGCTGATAACTATCATACAGCGAGCAATGATAACCATACAGGACTTTGGCAGTGTTGAGGTAAGGAGGAAAGAAGCATTGGTTATGAACGTAGCTACTACAACGAACAGACAAAATAGGAACACACAAATCCTTAAAACGTTTCGTGACTTCATGATAATGTTGATTCACTCTACTATCCCAAGGCGGGAGCAAAATATCATCAATGATTAGATTGGGAAATACTTTCCTCTCCTTACCAGGATTATTACAAAAGATGCGTATAACATTGAAAGCAGCTAACCATCGTTTAAAGTCAATAAGAAGAGCACTCTCACAAGAAAAGCCATAGTCTTGCAAATATTTCAGATTAAGTCCATGAATGTGTTTTCTCGCCCATTGATCAACATTGGGATCGCAGTTGGCATGTTGATGATAGACACTAACAATCTGATATGTCCAATTGTTCATAGCAATAGCACTGAGCTCCTGTACAGGTTCACCCTCACAATCCATAAAAATGATGATAGAAGCCTAAAACGGAAATTTACACATCTAAGGAAACGTTCTATAACATATTACAAAATGAAGAATTACATCGATGCTTTTCACGACAAAATACACAAATGATATGATGGCAACGAAGAAGTAAAATGTATCTAATAAGACCACGTCTACGACACTCAAAGCACATAAGCGAATTGTCATAGGGTAGAGTTAGGAAAGGACTAGCAATTCTCCTTCTTTGATTTGCGTTTTGATGTAGCATTCTTCTCCGACTTGCGCTTCGTACCACTGCTGTTAAGGATTTGATCAATTATGTCGTCCACGTTGGGTGGTTTCGGAATATATAGGATGGATTCCATATGCATGGAGAGAGAGGCTATTTTATTATCCTTGTGTCGACCATAATATAGCCCATTCACTTTGAAAAGGATATCCCAAGTACCTTCTCCGAGCTCATCACATCTGATGGGTATTGAATGATCTCCATCCTTCTTATAGTAAGTACACCAATGTGATACCGGTAGGCAAATGTGATTACCATCCCAAATCTTTCTATAGGGAGTATCCTTGTCATCTCTCGCCTTCCACTCTTGAGCAAGAGGAGTAGGAATGTCCATATTTAATGTCACGTACTCCTCAATAATATCAAGTTGGTGGCGAATGTACGGACTCACGGGGATCAGTATGTAGTCCCCATACTGATTGTGCATTATCTTGACATCCGTGGAAGGGAGCATTCCCGTTTGGAGTACTACGCTATGATCATCATAACGCAAGGCTTGTTTAAATTTACGCTGTAGCGGTGTAGGATTATGTACCTTGGATGTTTCTTCCACTGGCCTCAGTTGTAGATGATCTGACCGTAGCGAACCTTGTAACGTTTGACCGCCATTTTGTCCTACTAGTGCAGCAGATGGAGTAGATGCCTGAAAATGAAAAAAGATTGTATTAAGTTTACGTTCAAGGGAGGAGAGGGAGGGAAGTAGCGACTTACCATTTTAGTTGGATAATAGAACAGGGAACTAGAGAGAGAAAATGTGCGTCCGTCACTCGTGTGATTCAACGATGGAATGATTCTCACTGTGGAAGGCTCGCTATTTATAAAGAAATGCTTGATTCTCATTGGATGATGATCCTCATTGGACAATAACATCAAGCTGATTCCAAATCTGGCCTCCGTTTCCCATCCGATGCTTCGTTTTGAAGCTACAGCCCAAAACGTCTCAAATTCTAACTCTGTCGTTTTTCGCCAATGTCCCAAAATCTTAAATGGCGTCTCACATCTAAACGAAGACAGATAGGAACAAGCCGATTCTTTCACTGAATTTGTCTCACTCTTAGCTTTCAAACGAGCTATCGCACGACAAAATCCGTCCACTGGAAGCCAAAATCGAAGCAAGCTGTCCAGAGGGGGGGGGGACGTCAGTGAAATTTCAGAATTTGATGAAAAATGTTTTGGTGACGGTCCCAGGTCGAAATTCCACACTTTGGAAAATTTTCAAATTTTTACCCATACAAAGTCACTCTGACACTTAGGATTTTTTCAGGTAAGCGAGCTCCGACCTAAAATCTTGTAACCGCTCTAACTTTTGAACGAAGACAGATAGGAACAAGCCGATTCTTTCACTGAATTTGTCTCACTCTTAGCTTTCAAACGAGCTATCGCACGACAAAATCCGTCCACTGGAAGCCAAAATCGAAGCAAGCTGTCCAGAGATGGGGGACGTCAGTGAAAATTTTTTCTCTCCGATTGACTTGAAACTCGTCATACAGATAGAGAATTTCACGCTGATTCCAAATCTGAAATCCGTTTTCCAATCCGATGCTTCGTTTTGAAGCTAGAGCCCAAAACGTCCCAAATTCTAACTCTGTCGTTTTTCGAAAAATGTTGAAAATTTTTTCTCACCGATTGCCTTGAAACTCACCCTACCGATGCAGAATTTCACGCTGAACACGAATCCGACCTCCGTTTTCTCATCCAACCACTCCTTCCACTCGAAACAACCCATTTTACAACCCAACATTCAGCACGAAAAACATCACACACTATAGCCTCAAGACTAATCCTGGCGGTCGCCCAAGTCCACCACGACACTCAGACCCAAAGCACCACGGCGGCCGACCACGACACTCTGCCGTTCCAGAGGGGGGGGGGAGTCAGCGATGGCGGCCATCTTGCGCTATCTGGTGTTTGTCACTTCCTTACTACTAAGACCGTTCCAGGACACCATAAAATTCAAAAAATAGTATCTTTAAAAACGACTAAATTTATCAATTTATGTCATTATTTCAGGTTTTTTTTAAAACCTAAATTCATGAATTTAGACCGTTCCAGGACACCATAAAATTCAAAAAATAGTATCTTTATAAACGACTAAATTTATCAATTTATGTCATTATTTCAGGTTTTTAAAACCTAAATTCATGAATTTAGACCGTTCCGGGACACCATAAAATTCAAAAAAATAGTATCTTTAAAAACGACATAAATTCATGAATTTTGTCCCTTTTTCAGGTTTTTAAGACCTAAATTCATGAATTTAGTCGTTTTTAAAGATACCGATTTTTCAAAAAATGGTACTTTTTAAATGGTCTAAATTCATGAATTTTGGTCATTTTTCAGGTTATGAAGACCTAAATTCATAAATTTAGGCGTTTTTAAAAATACCAATTTTTCAAATTTTTCAAAATCTCAAATTTGAGAATTACAATTTTCACCCCCAAAATCATGACCGTTCCAGGACACCGAAAATCATAAAAGTTAAGAATCTCAAAATTTGAGAATTACAATTTTTACCTTGAAAATCATGACCGTTCAAGGACACCGAAAATCATAAAAGTTAAGAATCTCAAATTTGAGAATTACAATTTTTTCTTTCTCTTAAATCATGTCCTATAATTGATGTGCGAGTCTCCGATGTATTCAAAAGTTCTTCTCATATCCAAGTGTAAGAATATTTTACTTTGTGCTTGCAGATGTATGATTTCCCTTGTTAACTTCTGAATTCTTCTCCGCTTTGTCTCCAATCGAACAGATCTTTCAGTAGATCCAACCATTGTGATGATAAGATTTAAACTAAGATTGTAATGTGTCACGTTTGATGAATTGTGTGTGTTTAAATAGCAAGTGAAAATTATGAATGGTGATCTAAGCAAAGCGGCATTGTAGGTGCATGAAGTTTGCTTGACAACATACGGGTATGACATGACGCGTATGATTAAATGTACTTGAATGACAATGGGGAAATTGCACCGCATTGTAAATCATTTCATCGACCAAAACGCGAGCCAGATCACCGACCAAAACCATAAAAGTTGCGGTTTTGGTTCGACAGTCGGTCTCGACTATCGATACTGCGATATTGTATTGAATGATTGCTATAACAACAGAATATTCCCTCAAAGCAGGGAATGAATTAATAGATTGCTTTTATGTTATTAACGCTATGTTATGAATGCACAACCCGTAAAATCCCCTAAAACAATCATGCGGTTTGAGAAATGTGGTAACAGATGTTGCTATTGTCTTAATACAGATAAAACAAACAATATCCTCTTAATGAGAGTTCATGAAAATAAAATGGAACATTGTTAAACAAGTCATTTTATTTCATTTAAAATGAGTAACATTTGAAACTTCCTAAAAAATATACGGCAAACAAACCACGTCAAATTTCGAATTAAATGAGATTGCTAATCATCTGGGGATAAGGAATTTTCACATATTGATGAGGGATGAATTACTACTGATAAAAGATGTGCGAAACACTAACTCAGCTAATAAACCGATCCTTTACAAATGTACCTTTTCAATTTAGATTAAATTAAATGATTTCAAAATCGAATAAGTAGTAAGGAAAGTCATCATTAGAGAACAGTTTTAAATCAATACCCCCCTCTGACTAAGTAGTAAGGAAAGTCATCATTAGAGAACAGTTTTAAATCAATACCCCTTCCCTTCTGACTAAGTAGTAAGGAAAGTCATCATTAGAGAACATTTTTAAATCAATACCCCCTCCCTTCTGACTTCTAGGGGTCCCTTAAGAAATTTTTTTATTATAAGATGAGCAACATAAATGAGTTTTTGAAATTATATGGAACACAAACAACTACAAATTTCGATTTAAAGAAAATCGCAAATCAATTGGGAATAAAGAATTTTCACATATTGATGAGAGACGAATTACAATTCCTAAAAATAAGCCAACAATAACTATAAATTTCATAACAAATCTTCATACGTCAGATCAAAAAGGTGTACATTGGTCTGCAGGTATGTCTAATAAAAATGGAGATAATTACTATTTTGACTCTTATGGATTGCCTCCAACAAACGAAGTCAAAAAATTACTTGGCTATGGAATTTATAATACATTTCAAATTCAAAAACCGGGAACTACTTACTGTGGTCAATTATGTCTTTATGTTTTATTTTAATTACAAAAAGGAGTACCATTTCTTGATATTATGTTAGAATTGAACAAGGGAATTTCATTCCCGAAACGTTAGTTCCAATAATAAATAATGAAAATGATCATTAAAAATCAGTTCGTTGTAATTCATTTTGATAATCAGCCTCTGATATCTTCATCATCTAAATCTTTGATTTCGTAAGTAATCGGATAAGTTTGATTTATTTTAAAAACTTCAAATATCTCTTTCGTCCAGTATCCGACGAAGCCTTTTTCAAATTTATTCTTATACTTAAATATTCTAATTCTATCTCCAATTTTAAATTTCGGCTTAAGTTTCTGCAAATTCGGATTACTCTCATTTGAATAATTATTTTCGAATATTTTCTTTCGTATTAAATCAGGGTCGTCAGAAGCATTCTTTGGGGTTTCTTCAATACCTGAATGAACTTTATTATTGTACTGCTCTACAATTCCTGGTAACATCTTCAACCATTTCTGATTTCTTTGGTCAGTAAATTTCTTGAATAATTTATTTTTTAACGTCCGATTGAATCGCTCAATTACTACAGCCTTTCCAGCGTTTTCAGTTGAATAAACAGTTTCAAATAGTGCCTGAACGTTTCGGTTATAAAATTCCGACCCTTTATCAACAAACAATTTTTTTGGCTTTCTATTACTTTCTTTAAAGATTTCTTCAAACGCATATTTAACTGATAGACCACTTTTATTTTTTAAAGGCTTTACCCAAGCGTATCGTGTATATAAATCTATAACGGTCAATGCGTATTTATAATCTTTTTCATTCGGCATATGAATAAGATCAGCACTCCAAATATCATCTTTATTAAATACTTTTACTTTCAATAAATATTTAGGCCTTCTATATTCCTTGTGGATTTCGGACGCGTAGGTTCGAGCGTTGCTCTCAGACAGCTTTGCTGTCGTTTCATTTAAACCCTGACCGAAAATTATTTTAGCTTGTAAAGCTTTCTTAACAAACATTCTTTCAATTTTTTCTCTAAATGTTGGATTTTGAATACTATCTAATTCTTGAATCATCTTCTTATCAGCTGCATGTCGAGAACTTAGATCATGATTTCGATAAGCTAAATCATGTCTATAAGCGGCGGCATCTACTCTATTTATTGGTTCTTCACCTGGTTTCGGATTATTATTCTCATCTAGTCTTATATCTAATCGAGTTCCTGGACCGGTATATGAATGACCAGGAAGATGTTTTTCTTTTGAATATTTACTCCAAATAAATCCAGGAAAGTCTTCCAATGTTTTTTGTATGTAACCTCCAATATGCTGATAATTTGAGTTTTTATTTTTGTTTAATACATAATTTAATAAATCTAAATTAGCAATTTTTAATTTAATTTAATTTTCGGAATTTGTAGAATTCATTTTAAAAGATAAAAAAAATTTAAAAGATAAAATTAAAGTTCTACGAATAGAACCAAATTTCTGAGGTTATTGCCTTATCATACTAGGACTTAGATATATTCCAGAACCATCCTTAGTTTCTTTAATTTCAATTAAATCATCAACATTGTGGAGAATATTTTTAAGAACTCGTTTTCCTTCATCAACTAATTTTAATTTACTTATAAAATGATCTACTATTCCGTCACCCCTAGCAACTTCCTCTAACTCTCTATTATGACGTTTTTGTTCTTCTAATGCTGCCTTCTCTGATTTATTTTTATTTACTGCTTGGACAATACCAGCTGTTCCACCTGCAACACTTCCTCCTGCTGCTATGCCACCTATTATTAGTGGAATTAATGGGAGAATCCCACCATTCTTTTCTTCTTGTAATTTAATACTCTCTATCATTGGTTTACTTATCTAATACTGTTTTTTGTTAATCGTAATAGTTTTAGGGGTATTTTTGTCAACAATATTACGTAATTTTAATTCAACAGTTTTATTATTATTACTTTTCGCTTGCGACATTTTTAATAAAAAAATTTTAAGTTACGAAAATTTTTAATCTATTGTAGTTATGAATAAATTTTAAGTTAGGAATTTTGATCTATTCTAGTCATGAATAAATTTTAGCTAGGAAATTTTAAATCTTTAGTTAACGAAAAAAAATTAGTCAAGAATTTTTAATCTATTCTAGTTACAAAAAAATTTTATTACTAATTACTAAAAAAATTTTAAGTTATCTAAGAATTTAATTAACTTTTCCAGCCATCTTTCCATTAACAATTTCAATAGAATATTTTACATCTTCTAGCAATAAACCATAAGCCATCAATGAAGTTGTGGAATCTTTTTTTTCAATATTAATTGTTACATCACAACCAGTCTTGATACTATCTTCAGATTGTGCACTTAAATCGAAACAGAAAACAAGATATAAATGTCTCCAATCTCCAGGAGTTAATTGTGGTTCAACTCCAAATTCTATACAAAGATTTCGATAAGAATCACATCCTTCCATAAATTGATTATTGGTATCATCGAATCTTAATGGATCAATTGGATATCGGGTTTGATTTAATGAAACTTGTAAACTTCGAATTGTATTAATATGAAAAAGATTGTTGTTCTTATCAAAACTTGGAGAATTATTTCTTTGAAATGTTAGTAATAAATATCTTGGAGTATTCGCAGTTCTAGTAAAATGCCACTTAAATCTTTGTTCGGAAAAAGTGACAGAACTAGCAGTACGCTTTAGAAAATTTACTGGAATTGGTTTGTTAGTGTTTAATCTATTTGCAATACCTGTTTCAATCTCTAAACTAGGAGTAATATGCTTAATCCACCATTCAAGTCTATCAATTTTTAAATATGCTTTTTTCCAGTCTTACCAAAAAGATTAATTCATTATTTGCTGTACGATGAATTATTAACTTAAGTTTTAATTGATACGATATTTTATCATAATCTAAATATCCGAATAATGGAAACAATGACCAATTTACTGTTTGCTTACTTTTCTTGTTAAACTCACGTCTTTCTTTATATGCATCATTATTTGTTTTATTTAAATGTTTTGCAATATTTTCTACATCTTTCGCAATTCCTGCTGCATCTGTTCCAGCGTGAGTTAAATCATCTATAATTATACCATCATTAGTATCAGGAAACCAACCTTCGATTTCATACTTTTTATTATTTTCACCAATTGTTACAAATCTAAGCATTGTATCAATTACACCTGGAGAATCACTTATTGTTTCTATATTTAGAGTTGCAACATCTAAACGCATTTGTGTAAATAATTTTGGAAAGAAATTATTCTCTAATGCAATATTATCGGTATCTGGTAATGGTGTTGTAAAATTGGCATCACTATATAAAGAATATTCACAGTGTAAAAATGAATCAGATAAATATAAATAACTCTGCTGATTATCAACTTCAAAAATTAAATCACCTCCAGTATTCACTCTACTGGAAGATCCGGGATTCATAGCAATTCTTATATAGTCATTCTTTTTTTGATTATAACTAACACCTGGTGGTTTATCTTATTCAAATTTATTTTCAATTAGCGAAGACATTTTTATAAAAATATTTCTATTTTAATTTTACTAAAAAAATTTTGCTAAAAAATTTTACTAAAAAATATATTTTAGAATTTTGCTAGACCATTGCCTCTTATTTCTTCAATTGAACGTTTTATGGCTACGCCTGATTTCTTCTTATGTTTACTATCAGACGGAGCTCCGCTCCTCAAGGTTTCCCCAACAGCTATGTTAGCAATTTTATTTTTTGTTTCCTCTGAAAGTTTTTTTAAATTTTTTAGTTCTTCAGAATCATACCTAAGTTTACGAATAGCTTCTAGTTGTTTTAATTCGTTTTGAGACTTAACAGCATTTGATATTGCACTAGCTGTACTACCTATAGCAGCTGCTCCTTTTGCAGCAGATGTAATCAAATCTTTATTATTTTTAATTAAGTTAACGATACTTCCAATACCAGAAAAGATGCCAGCTCCTTCCGTGTGAACTGTTTCTCTATTATCATAATGATAAACAGGATTCATACGTGGTTCATGAGCAATTCTTTGATTTGAAGCAAAATGTTTAAGATTGTGTTTATAAATTATAGGCATTTTTTTAGGAATAAATTTGACTTTTGGGAAAAATATTTACGTTAGGATTTACGTTTGTGAATGTCCAACAACTTCGTGATAACTTTATTAATTTTCTTTTGCACTTTATCTATTGCGTCAAGTAGCGTGTGATGTACTTTAATTTCTTTTCTATTAACTTGCATTTTCTCCTGATTCATCTTCAACGCCGTTTTAAGAGCATTTAACTTAATTTTAAGAACATGTAGTTGTCTTTTAACAGCATCTAGCTCTTCTTTATTTTCTTTAGAGTTTTCTTGTAAATTTTTCTTTAATTCATTTTCTAAATTGATTTTAAGAGTTTTCATTTTATCAACTTTTTGATTAAGTGAGTTTACTTCATTGATTATTCTATTCATCTTTTTCATTTGTTGAGTAATTTTAGAACTTAATTCATCAACACTTTTTTGGAATGTAGTTTGTAACTGCTTTAAATTTTTTTTAATTCTTTCAGGTAGTTTTTCTATTTCATCTTCTAATTGTTCTTTCAATAGTTGCATCTGATGTTTATTTTTAATGACTGCAGATTTTAACTTTATAGAAAGTAATATTAAAATTTTTGATTGTTCTGAAATCTTTTTAAAAAGTTTTGCTATATCTGCTTCTAGCTCTCTATCCTTTTTATCAAGTTTTAATAATTTTTCGTTTAATGATTTGTCATTAAGTTTAAGCAACTTTAATTCATTCATCAGTGGAACCAAAACATCGTTTATATATTTTTCTTTTAAGTCATTGATTTGTGTATCAACATATTGTTTATTTGTTAACTCTGTATTTTGTTGCGGAAGAATAGAAAGATGCAATGGACCAGATAAAACGTCTCCAGTTTTCATGATATAATTTTCTATCTCTATTTCTAATTCACGATTATTCGGGATATATGCACCTCCACCAACATTTGGTAACATCATTTTTTAACAATAAAAAAAATTTTTTTCTAATAAAAATAAAAAAATGGATAAACCAAATTTAAAAAAATTATATTCGTCCGCATCATCCTGTTCTTCTTATTCGACGAGATCAACGGGATTTGAAAATAAATGTTTTGATAATAATAATAATAATCCATGTATAGATGTAAATATTTTATTTGAACTACAAGCAGAAATATTTAGAGAACAGACTAAAGGTTTACCTTCTATTGAAACTAACTATTGTATTTTTCCAGGTGATCCATTCATAAAATTTATGGATATAGTAAGTAAATATAATGATGTAGCTTATGTTGAATTAAATAAAGAAAATATGGTTATAATAGGTCATAATAATGTTTATGGTTTTATTAGAGCAGTTTTGCCGATTAGTAATACTGATTGGATAGAAACTAAAATTATTAATTATATCAATATTAAAGAATTAGTTAAAAAATTAAAATCTTTTTCCAAAGAAAAAATTAGATTATTTGTTGATGACCAAAATCAATATAACATTCATATCGAGAGTAAAAAGCATAACGAAGAATTATTATGTCAAGTTTATTATAGAGATACAATTTATAAACAAGAAACATTAGAAATGCCCCAAAGATATGATGATGATACGTATATAGGATTATATTCCAACTTAAATATTAATTTATTAAAATCTTACATCAATGGTTTAGCTCAACAAGAAAAAATTTATATGTGGACAACACCTTATACTAATAACAATGACCATAATCATAATCATAATAAACGAACCGAAGGTTCTAGGGCTTTGCCCGATCTTAAAGAATCTTATGATAATAATGATGATTCTGAAACACCTGAAAAAGGTGTAAATGGTAAAAAAGATTATAAAAATATTAGTAATTATAAAATTTAAGTGAAGAAAAATTTATATCTCATACTGATGTACATGATATTAATACTACATATAATCAAAATTTATCTAAATTTCATTTTCTTACAATTGAAAATAATAATGATGGAATAGTTGAAGATACTGTTAGACAACTATGTGTCGGGTCTACAAAATTTAAATTAGGATTTACATCTAATCAATTTAAAATTTTATCATCTTTAATAAAAACTAAAAGTGATTCAGATTATGGTGGTGTTATTAAATTTTCCAAAAGAGATCAAAGACCAATTTTTTTCTCTATTATATTATCAGATAAAAAATGTAATTTAGAGTTAGATATTCCCATCAGGGTATGGTATCCTATCAGGGAATGGCATCCTATACCAAAAAGTGTAATTTATGACGTTGAAGAATCAATTCATGATGATGATGAAGAATCAATAGTTAGTGAAAATAAATTTAAATTATCTTTTGATAAAACGTTATATGATAAAACTTAATATTATAAAAACATATATGATAAAGAAAATAAAATAACTTAATAACGTGAAATGTATAATAATAATATAAAATAACACTCAAGTCCTTGATATTAGAATGTTTATATCTAAAATTAAAACACAATTTTTTCTTTAAAAAATAAAAAAATGGAAAATACCAAATTTTATTGTAACTTATGTAAAAAAAGTTGCAAACAAAAAGAAGTTATCAATCTCATTTAAATAGTAAATTGCATTTACAAAATGTAGATCGAGTTGATGAAGGAAATATATTAAAATTAAATAATTATATAAACTATCTAGAAACATTACCTACTGATATAAAAGTTAAAAAAATGTTTGATGATTATTCACATTCGGAATATAAAAAAGTTTTTAATAGTGAAGATGAGACCCTACAAACCGAGGTTCTAGGGCGCCGTACCAGATGGAAGATATTTATTTAGCGATACTGATGAATTTAAAGAAATAGATGAATTAAACGAAATAAAAAAAACAGATGAAGCTGAACGAACCGATGAAGCCGTAACAGATATAAAATATTTATTTAATGAATCGGTACACGGGACATCAAAGATGTCTTCCAGGGCTTCGCCCGTTGAACATAATGAAACCGATGAAACTTTTTCTGATATTCTAACCAACTTTTATAATATATTTAAGAAATCTTTCAAATGTTATATGAATGTAGAAGTACTTTATACAAAAAATGGACCTGATGGAATTCCTGAAGAAATAATACAAGGACATTTTACAAATTCACAAGAAATTCATAATGTAAATGATATACAACCCATATTTGAATCGATGATACTTAAATTAGAAAATTGTATAATTGAAGCACAGTTACGTGAATCTGGTTGGAGATTTGTTAAAATACTATCTAAGAAAATAGTAATTGATAAATATAAAAATAATACTGGTGGTAGCTATGTTCCTTTACCTTTCAGTTCACCACAAATAATCAACATAAAAAATGAAGATGATGATTGTTTTCTGTGGAGTATTATAGCACATTTACATCCTGCAGAATATCATAAAGACTAAGTCATTATAATAAAGAAGAATATATAAAGGAATTTGTTCTCTCTGATGGCTTAGATGAATTTCCATATGATTATAATAGGTTAACAAAGTTTCATAAAAAGAATAAAAATTTAATTGAAGTAAATGTTTTTGAATTAAATGTGAATTATGTTTCTATTGGTAAAATTACTCCACTTTACTCAGATTCAAAAAAATTTTATTTGAATAATAAAAATTTATGTCAATCAGAAATAGTATATAATGATAGAGGAAATTACATGCATCATAATATTTTTTACCAAGGAAATATAATATGTACTGAAAAATTTCAAATTGTTAAAACATTATCACCAATAATGATTAATCATAATAATTATAAAGGACGTAATTATAATTATGATTATGATACCGATTATTTATCTTTATCTTTAGAATATCAACAAAAATTACAAAATTTAAATGAAAGTTTACAAAAATGTAAAACAGATTATCAACAACAAACAAACAAAAATATTAGTACAAGAATATGGCCATAAATATCAAAATAAGATAGAAACGATACAAAAATTAAATGAAGACAATAAAGAATTAAATAATGAAGAAAATGAAACCAATCAAAAAATAAATGAATCTTTAAAAAAATGTCTACAACAATATAAAGAACAATATGATAAAGAATATAGTTATCAGTTACAAATATTAAATCAAAATTATCAACAGACTGAAAAAGATTTACAAAGACAAATTGATGTAACACATGAAATATATAAAGATAAATTTGAAAAATTAGAACAGTCAAAACAACCAGCACAAGTGAATATATTATATTATCAGGGTCATTTTATATTGTGTAAAGATGTTTCTATATTTACAAAAACTTCAGATAATACAAATTTTCCTTGTCTTCAATGTATGACGAGCTTTAGAACTTTAGAAGAAATGAATAGACATTTGGAGAATTGCCAACAAAATGAAGCAGTCAGAAACACATTTCCAAAAGATGATTATTTAGAATATAATAAATGGTATTTTAAAAATAAAGTACCCTTTACTATTTATTGTGATTTTGAAGCATATAATGTTAATATGACACAAAATCACGGGACATCGGAGATGTCTTCCAGGGCTTCACCCGATTCTGAAAATGATAATTCTGAAAATGGTACGGGCCGAGCCCTAGAACCTTCGGTTTATAAATATGAAAAACGTGTATCTGAACAAAGTAAAGAAAAATATTTATTTGAACAAAAACCATTATGTTGGGGAATGTACATTCATTCAAATTATCCTGAATTATTTAAATCAGAATATTTTCAATACTATGGTGAAGATAGTTCAGAAATGTTTACAAAGAAAGTAGAAGAATTACAAAATTATTTTTCACAATTGCTTGAAACAAATATACCAATGCTTCCATTAACGGATGAAGAAAAAATTAATTTTGTTAACGAAACAAAATGTTATTACTGTGGAAAAGGTTTTACAAATAATTATAAAACTGGCAGAGGTAGATATCTTTACAAAGTAAAAGATCATGATCATCTAAATGGATTATATAGAGGTGCAGCACATAATTCTTGTAATCTTAATGCTAATAAATTTAAATATAACTTTGTTCCTCTATATTTCTACAATGGTTATAAATATGATTTCCATCTAGTAATGAAAGATTTATTTTCATCTGAAAAATTACAACAACAACAAATAAATGTACTATGTAAAACAGAAGAAGAATATTTTTCAATGCAATTAGGTTGTATTAGAATTTTAGATGCATTTAGATTTTTTACTCCTTATTCATTAGATGTTATGGGAAAAACTTTGAAATCTGAACAATGTAAAATATTAAATAAATATAATTTAAAACCTTTAAAAGGCATATTTCCGTATGTACATTTAACCTGTGGTTCACAGGTCAGCAGACTGTTAACTGGAGATTTTAATTCTGTGAATAAAATTATGGAAGAAAAACAACTTCCTCCAATAAATAAATTTAAATCAACATTAAAACAATCACAATTATCTGAAGAAGACTATGCAGAAGCTGAAAAGAATTGGAGAGAGTTAAATTGTAAAACAATGTATGATTATACAATGAAATATCTTCAGATAGATGTATTAATACTAGCTGATCTTTTCGAAAACTTTCGTGATATGTGTTTAGAATATTACGGAATAGATCCATGTTATTGTTATTCTACACCAGGTTTAACATGGTTAGCAGGATTAAAACATACAAATGTTAAACTTAAACATTATAAAGAAAATACATATGATAAATTATTATTTTTTGAATCTGGAATTAGAGGTGGAGTTTCATCAGTTTTAGGTAATCGTTATGTACAGTGTTACAATAAAAAAGTAAATCCTGATGATTATGGAATAATGAAACCTTTATCTCCAGAAGAAAGCGATCAGTTTATAAAATTGTTTAATCAAAATATAGAAGGACTTATATCAAATGAAGTTAGTCAAGCAGCAGTTGATGAAATCATGAGAGAAAACTATTTGTTATATTATGATTTTAATAGCTTATATTCTTCTTGCATGATACAAGAATTACCAACAGGTGAAATGTCATGGTGTAATATTCTAGATTATCAAAAAACATATGATGGAAATTATAATCATGGTTATATATATGAAGTTGACTTAGTATATCCTGATGAAATAAAAGATAAAACAAAATATTTTCCTTTCTGTCCCGAAAACAAAATTCCCAATATAGAAGATTTTTCAGATTATCAAAAATCTTTAATTCCTAAAAAATACAGACCAACAAAAAAACTTATGTTAACACAAAGTAATAAAGGAAAGTATGTTGTTGAAGGAAGAATGCTAGATTGGTATTTAGAACATGGAATGATTCTCACCAAAATACATCGAAAACTATTTTATCAAAAATCTAAATGGTTAAAAAATTATATAGAGTTCAATATTGAAAAACGTAAAATAGCTAAAAGAAATAAAGATGATTTTGGAAACGTGTTCTTCAAATTAATGAATAATGCATTTTATGGTAAGACTTTAGAAAATGTGCGTAATAGACAAAATATTGAAATAGTTTATGATAAAGATAGGTTTCAAAATTTAACAAGGAAACCTACATATAAAAGAACTACTAGATTTAGTGATAATCTATGTGCTGTACATTTACGTCGAATTAGCGTAAAGCATGATAAGTTTAATTTTATTGGATTCACTATATTAGAATTAGCTAAACTATTTATGTATAAATTTATATATGATTATTTAGCACCTGCTTATGGCAAAAACTATAAATTACACTTTACAGATACCGATTCTGTTTTCTTAGAATTAACAATACCGTATAATTCTTCACTTGATGAAGAAATTAATAAAATAAAAGATATCATTCATCCTTCTGATTTATGTAAAGTAAAAGATGAATTAGAAGGAAATGAAGATTTCATAACAGAAGCTATATTTTTAAAATCTAAATGTTACTGTTATGATACAACTAATAATATTAAAACACATAAAACATTAAAAGGAATTTCAAAGGCATCAGTGGCTAATCAAATAACATTTCAAGATTATAAAAATGCATTATTTAATAATGAAATAAAAAACAGCATGTAATTATAGACTTAATTCAAAGAAACATAAAATGTATTTAAAAGAAGAACATAAATTAGCATTAGATCCATTTGATGATAAAAGAAGAATTTTACCTGATGGAATAACTACTTCACCTTTTTAATTTTCTAATTTCTAATATAGATAAATTTTTACATATTGAAATTTAAAAAAAATTTGTATATTTTTCATCACTCGCCAAACAAATGTTCTATTTTTTCAATATTAATTGTGATAAATCATAATCTTTTGACCAAGCATTGTTACACGATTGTTTAAATTCATCTTTATTTCTTACGCATAAATCTCTTAACAAATCACTTAAGTTTCTTGCATTTATTTCAAATAGTATAAATATATTTGCATTCTTTCTAATAACACTTCCGTCTAATGAATACATACTTTGTGTTAAATAAAAAACACTACAGTTATTATGTCTGCCTCTTGTGAAATAATTTCTCTGAACTGACTGATTTCTATCATTAACACAATCATCAAAAATTACACAATGTTTCATTGTTTTATCTAGTTTACTAGGATCTTGCATATTACCACTATCATCTATTAATTGTATCTTTATATGCTTATTTTTATTGGTTTCAACTAATTGATTATTTTTTGCTGCTTCTTCACACCACGAACTTATTTCTTCTTCATCTTCAGATTTTTCATATTCTTTGAATAATGAAGCAATTGCTGTTTTTTTTAAGATTATTTTCAAATCCATATTTTAAAAATTGATAGACGGGTTGTTCTGCTGTTGTTGTATAAATTATAAGATTGTTATAATCCAAAAAATTTGGAGTCGTTAAAATTTTAAATAATAGATACGTTTTTCCACATCCTGATCTTCCACAAATAACTGACAAAACTTTATTAGATAAATTTGGATGATGATTAAATTTAAGTTTTTTTTATTTAATGGTAGTACTTCACTCATTTTTTAATAAAAAAATTTTATTTTTATTTTTTAAAAAATAGAAAATTAGACTTCTCTAGCTTCGCGTGGGAGTTTATACCTCTCGAACCAAAAGATCTATCATAATCTCTTCACCTCCAAAATTTATTTCTTGTCCTTTTTCATCAGTGATTCTAATGTTAATGTTGTTAATAGTTTTTCTTGTAATAGGGAAATATATTAATGTTTGTGGAATTACATTTAATCTATAACCAATGGGTACAGTAAAAGCTGGAAAACTGAATATTAAATTTGATAATTTACCATTTATATATCCTCCTTCAATAATGTCACAATGTACAACAATTGAATTTATTTCAGTTATTTTTGGAATCTTCTCACCTAAATGATAACCTTGACTATAGGTTTGTTTATTAAATCCTAATAGCTTTGACAATGATCTATCATGATTAAAATCAACTTGATGATTTTCGTCTAAAGTAAGAGAAAATTTATTAACTGCCGGTTCAACTGCAAAATGTAATTGTTTCTTATCTTTGAATGGTATACCTAAATGTCTCTTAATTTCATTTGATATTGATTCAACTTCGTAAGAACCAGGAAGAAAAGTTAGTATTTTCCATGTTTTGCCTTTATCAGTAGAATATCTAAATTGATCATTCACATCCTTGATAACGTTTTGAATAGTGTTAAATGTGGAGAAACTAGTCAATGCAATTTGATAATTTTTATTTTGCTCCAAATGTAGAATGGGTTCTAAATTACAAGTGTGTGATGAAGTAGTTGTTATAATTTTTAACGTCGTACTAAATTTTGATGAACCCAAAATCTCTGTCAAATTTTCTAAATGATTATTAATTTTGTCTAAATCTGCTGAACACATTTTTTAGTTAAAATTTTGAATAAATATTTTTTTATAAAAAAATTAGAAACAACATATTTCAGCTACACTTTTATAATCCTCTTCATTTAGAATCTTCTTTTCTAACAGTCTTTTCAATATAGCATGAATTTCATTGAAACTAGAATTATGTCCTTCTTTTATTGCAGATATTAAAATATTTAATCTATTTAGTAATTCTTGTGGATCATCTGGTAAAAATACAGTTGTTTCTTTTTTAAAACCTTTTCCTACTTTAACTCCCGTTGATAATAAATTTTCTAATTGTTTATAACGTCTAAGAGATTTTGCTGCACCAACTCTATCTAACATAACTTTATATTTTATAAGATCTTCTACAGCATAATTATTTAAATCTGCTCCTCTTAAAAGATCAACAAAATTTCTATCTAAATTAAAAGGAGATTTATCTGGTGAAAAAATTAAACCTCGAAAAGGTTGTGGAAATATTTCTTTTTGTCCGAGATAAAATCTAGGTATTGTTTTTCCATCTATAAATGAAATAGAATGTTCAAATTGCATAGATTTTGGTAATTTCTTATTAATGTTTGATTCTAGTAATCCATAGTCATCTAATATAGTTTTGTGCTCTGGATCTGTTATATCAATTTGTTTATCATTATTTGTAAGTTCTTTTTCAAGAGTTTTAAATGGTTTCATAGTTTTTTTTAAATCAGTTTTTACTTGCTCGGTTTGCTGCATTTTTTCAAACATATCAGATTGAATATCAGCTTTTATCATTCTATGTTGAAGATGATTTTCTTTCATAATATTTCTTTGTTTTATTAACTCTTCTAATTGTTTTATTCTTTTAAAATTATCAGCTCTAATTTTATCCATTTTTAAAATATAATATTTGAATTTTGTGGTAACATTGGAATACAGCAAAAACATTTTACTGAACAAATTATTTTTTTATTGCTTTGTTGTCTGACATCTTTTCGTTTAAAGTTTTCTCGTTTTAGTTTTGTTTAATAAAGTTTTGTTTAAAATTTCGCTTAAAGTTTTTAGCTCTTCTAAAAAAATTTTATCATTTTCTTCATTAGAAATTTTACCATCACTAAAAGTTTTATCATCACTAGAAATTTTGCCATCCTGTTTATTCTTATCACGAACTTTTTCTGACTGTAATTGAAATGATATTTGATTTACTTCATTAGCTATTTGATCAAATTTTTCAATCTCATCTAACGTAATAACATTATCATCACATACTCTTTGAAAGTAGTAGTGTAATTTGTCATAAACTTCCTTAATATGTAAATGCCTAGTTTTTAATGATTTTCGTTTCTTAGTTATTAAAGATTGTAACAAGTGAAGTTGCAAAAACACCCGTACCTGTTAAAGCTGTAGCAACTACTGGAATTACTAAAACACCTGAAGATATAACAATTGTTAAAGCACCTAAACTTATTGTTAAGAATATGCCAATTCCTTGTGTTACATTCTTAACTTTACTCCATCTCTTTCTTAATTTTTTATAATGCTCTAATCTTAATAATAATTGAGATTCCTTATCTTTCATATAACGTACTCTATCTTTGTGTTTTTCTTTATTCATTTTTTCAATGTCCATTAAAGTAGAACTACGTTCATATGATAACGAAGGATATATTCTTGCGGTTTCTTCCACTTTTGTTTCTTCCATTTTTAAAGAAATATTTTTAGTCACATGATATATTTTAAAAACCTGAAAGATGGATAAAATTCATGAATTTGAAATTCTTAACTTTTATGATTTTCGGTGTCCTGGAACGGTCATGATTTAAGAGAGAGAAAAAATTGTAATTCTCAAATTTTGAGATTCTTAACTTTTATGATTTTCGGTGTCCTGGAACGGTCATGATTTTCAAGGTAAAAATTGTAATTCACAAATTTGAGATTTTGAAAAATTTGAAAATTGGGTATTTTTAAAAACGCCTAAATTTATGAATTTAGGTCTTCATAACCTGAAAAATGACCAAAATTCATGAATTTAGACCATTTAAAAAGTACCATTTTTTGAAAAATCGGTATCTTTAAAAACGACTAAATTCATGAATTTAGGTCTTAAAAACCTGAAAAAGGGTCTAAATTCATGAATTTATGTCGTTTTTAAAGATACTATTTTTTTGAATTTTATGGTGTCCTGGAACGGTCTTTTGCCCATTACTCATGTTGACCACATATATGTAAGAAGTCACATGTTATATTAGCTTAAAAGCTACGAGTTTCTCCCACCTCCACATTTTGTAGATCCTGGTGCGTTATCCAGCTATTGAATGAATCAGGATACCCTTTCCATTTAACTACATATTTCCTTTGATTGCCATGTCCTTTCTTCCTGATTATTTTATCAATCATATAAACCTCGTCATTTCTGTCTACTACTTGCAATTCATATGAGTAAAATTTTCCTTCAATTGGATTACCATGATAATCTATCAATTTGTATATGATGGGTCTAAATTTTCTATTTACTTCATCTACAAAAAAACTCTTCTTCAGTCCAATTAGGTAGATAACCCTTCTCAAATGTAGACTTAACCTTCGAAATCCGAACTCTATCACCAACATTTATCTTCTTTTCATTGGAAATGCTTTTCGCTTTCTTATCATACAATCGAAGCCATACATCCATTGCATTATCTGGGGTAACATCAATTGGTCGCATCTTAATAATACGATGATAGCTTTCATTGTAATTCTTAACAAATTTCTGCAACTCATCTAGCCAAACATGTGTATTTTTTGCAGTAAAATAGCGCCATATTTTCGTTTTCAATGTGCGATTGAACCTCTCAACCATGGCAGCTTTATAAGCACTTTTAACGCTAAACAATTCCACATTGTGACTTTTGAGGAGACTTCGAACATGAGAGTTCTCAAATTCCTTGCCTTGATCGGTCTGTATTCTTTGTGGAACACGCCCCTCATCGAAAATACTCTGAAAAGCCGCTTCAACTTCTGGTCCTCGTTTAGATTTCAGGGCACGTGCCCAAGCATAGCGAGATAAAATATCTATTACGGTTAAGATGTATTTATAGCCATCATTGTACTGTGATATCTTTTGCATGTCAGCCAAGTCTGCTTGCCATTGACTATCTATATTGTTAACAACATATTTTCTCGTTGGAAATCGCTTTCTCGCATTTTTGTGAAGAGTGTAAGTCGGTTGACTCCTTAACCACTTCTTGACTTTCTCTATTCCCACACCTGCTGCACGAGCTAGAACTGAAACTTGCGGGGTGATTTAAGTCGTAATAAATCTCCCTCAGCTTCACGGCTGTACTCATCGTCTTTGTTCTGATTTGCACGCGTATTACTCGCACAGCAACTGCTAACACAATTGATATCAACCTCTATGCCCTCTTCTCCTTTACCTTCGAGCGCAGATTTCAAACAGCAGCAAAATTTTTGTAGCGACATGATATGAGAGAAGCAAGGTTTAATTCATATTTGCTTAATATTTACTATAATCCTTCCCAAGACGCATTGAGCGCCTAGTAGCTCTTTTTGGTTGAAGATCATCGGGATCATGAAGCTCTCGCTTGACCGCCATCGTGGGTGTTTTACTTTTTGATCCATCTTGCAAGTGACCCTTGTCCAACTCATTCACAGTCGGCCCTCCAATAATATTGTGAGGTACATTTTGATCAGATAAAATTTTCTGAAAATATGACCACCCTTGTGGTGCACCTAGTTTCCGCCTTACATCTCTGACAGCATATTGTAGGTCATCTATGTGACTATTTCTAATAACATCACCAGTTGTTTCATCTATTATCTCCCCTCTCATTGAACTTCACAAGTGGATCAATGAAGTCAAATAATCGCTCAGCGCGCACACGATATGGTCGAGGTGTTGACAAGGTTATAAATCGACGCAACTTGTCACGAATCTGTCGTCTCTCATCAATGTCTTCAGCTGCTAACTGCATTCATCGATAGGGATCCTTAATCTTCTGAATTTCCATATCCTTTTGTGTTAGTTCCTTAAGTTGATTCGTAATAGGCTGATCTATATTTTTGACTTCCTGTGCACTTTGTAATGTAGTCAATTGTACATACTCCTCTTGAGGAATGACTACCATCTTTGAATATGACATGTTTAAAATAATAAGGCAACAAAGTACATTGCTTAAAACTAACTGTGAACCGAGAAAACTGTCATTGGTTCAATGGAATTAGGTATGATATTAGTTCGAAATCGAAGTCGTTCCGGACATTCCTGGGTTAGATCAATAAATAGATAGCCATGTGGTTTCTTTGTTACATCTTCATATATTTTTGAAAGTACTTTAGGTTGTTGAGGTAATATCTGTCTACTGAGATGATGTATCTGACTGCTGTCTCTTGGATTTTTAAATATTGCTAAATAATGTGTATTCAAACTCCTAGTTCTTTGCTCTTTCCCTCCATCAAAGATGTTTTGGGTGATATAGATTATGAAGGCTTCCCTATGATGTGCTGTCTGAATAAACATTTCAGTTACATCTTTCGATGATTTGCTTTCACGCAATAGATCATCTAGCACAATTAAGTCACCTGCTTTGATGTCTTCAGTTGTCGGTAACCCTTGCTTCACATCATAACCTTTCTGACGAAGTGCAGAATGCAACTGTGGTTGAAATATACCATAATACCATTTAACTCTTTTAATTTCTTTATTAAACATCTCATTTCTAAATTGTAGTAATTGAGTTACAAAAGTAGTTTTACCGGACTGACTTGGACCGGCCACACACATTGTACGATCAGTGAATAGGCGAAAATCTGTCATTCTGAAATTTCAAAAGCTTTAAAGACTAGCACCCACTAGTTTGCTTAGAATAAAACAAGTCATGTTCCATAACAACTTTATTTACATTTAGAAACTTTCATTTCACATTCACAGCATTTGTGTTTCCTCATCAATGTCACCATTAAAATAACTTTTCGCGTCAATTTGAGCATCTTGGCGCTTCAATTTCAACTTAACACTCCCTTCCTTGGATTTTCGTCCCCGCTTTTAACATTCTTCAGCATCCTTCCCATCTTTTGAATTAGGTTTATTGATGGTGATTAGGCACTTATCAATCGGCATTGGCTCATAAACCAACTGTAGAACTTTCATTTGTAACGATGCCACTTTCCCGGCTGAGCCGTGAGCACCAATGTATAGTCCGTTGACGTGTATTAAACCCATGTATCGTCCGCGCTTCAGATCATCACACTCCATTGTATTTCCAAGTAGATCGAATGCTTGAAAGTGATCGGACAATTTCAGGAATAGTGTATCGAACTCGGGTAATTCCTTATAGCCAATTCCTTCCTCTAACGCCTTCCTTCAATGTGCAAGAGCACTTTCGGGCAACTCAACGCATTCCTTCGCCAAAGAGTCGATGGTTTTGAGTATCATCTGCTGCCATTTCGGAAAGGTCACTCGCATTTGTCTCATGTTGCTATATCCAGATGAAGACATACCATTACTGTGGAAAAATGGAACTTGAAGGTAGAAACCATCGTCACCATAGCTCAACGTTTGGAAGTAAAAGGCGTTTGGAAGTAAAAGGTATTTCCAATCCCTTGAACCTTCCTTGTCGGTCGGAATTTTAAGAGATCACGTTCAAATGAGTCGCTCTCCTCTCTAACTATATACATTTTTTGAGACATAATTCAAAGTTATACTTATTCGAAGCTTTTCAACCACCGGCGATGAATGATAGCTTGAAAGTGATTAAAGAGTACAAGCGCGTCTCTCTTATATACATATTCACATGAGTCATCAATCAATGATGACGTGTCAATCCATGATTTGTCGTCTACAGCAACACTGCGGCACCTGCTACAACTTTCCCTAGTGGACTGTTGAGTACATTGTAAATGCTGTTTCCAATATCATTCAACATATTCAAAAACCCACCACCTCCACGCTGAACCAAGTTCCGCCTTTTCGTATCACTGCTTCTTGGATTTAAAAATTTTTTAATGTTGTTTAGAGAATCAGTACTCAATAAAGGCTTGTATATTGGGAGGCATTTGTGTATTGCAAAAGCCAAATCACGGATGAAATCATCACTTGAGTTTTGAATTAATTCGCACTTAATTTTATTATTTCGCATGCTGTTTAACTTCCGCAACGCCTTCTTAAACTGACTTAAAGGTTTAAAAGAACCATTCTTCCGAGAAAGAGATGCCTTTCTTTTTGCAGTCATTTTTATTATGATAAAAGCAAAGCATTTATGAAAATATACATTTTTGCTTAGTTCCATACAACAAAGTCAAACGGTAACAGATGGTAGGTCGTAATCATCAACATCACTTAAGGTCTGAGTCGTTGCAGTTATAAGCTGTTCTATATCACACATTAAATCCTTTGATAGAGGACAGCATGAACAGCATGGTTTTGAAGCGAAGACTTTTAAAAGATTAGCATAGTATGCTCTGAACTTGATTATATCCCGCTCATCTTGCACTGCCACGTTGACACTCATCGACGGGGGTCCGGCAAACATGTCCACTTTGAATTTGCCACCATTTTCCTCATAGTGGCTAAATGTGATTATATCATGCAAGCAAGTCTTCAATTTCCGTGTTCTGATTTCACAATAGCAACGAGAACTCCGTGGAATAGCTTCCGTCAAACTCAGAGGTTTGAACACTTCATCGAGCCAAAATCTTAGTACTCGCGTAAGGGCATTGGTCAATGTCCTCATAAAGAGTTTCTGAAGTTCAATATCATCTTCACAGTGGTAGAATGTGACAATATCCTCCATCAGATCTATAAGGTCAGCTTTGTAACCAATAACATCATTTGCAGAGTAGAAAATCTTGCTAGTAAACAGATTGTCTTTGTGAATAATTGAAACAGGAATGATTGTGGTAAATGGCATGTTTGTTAATGTCTACAATCCTCAACAAGTATGATTGAAATAGAAGTGTGATAACCTTATATACAAAAGCTGCACAATAGCAACCAATTACAGACACACATGATGACTCATCATGAACGATATACATTGACTGTTGAAATTATTTCTCCATCACAAAGGGGACAAAATATAGTTTCCAAGGGTACATAACATGTAGAACACATAACAAAATGAGAACATGGAAACAAGAGAAGGGATCTTTCCCGCTCAAAACACCTAATGCAGTTCCGTTCACATAATAATTTAAACGTCTCTATTTCTAATTTCTTTCTGAAGTCACTTTCACTGTTAGAGCATTTCGATAAATCAGTTGAAGGTTTCACTTCTTTTATCTCCGTTTCAGATAGTTCCAATTCCATCCTTCTAATTTCACTGTCTTTGAAATGTAGCATTGAGAAATCCTCTATCCAACTACGATCCAAATTGTAATTCATGGCATGCTCATCCAGATCCATTAGTCGTTCAACTAAATCGCCAGCTTTGATATTTTCATTTAGATTTGCAACAGTTTCTATAGCCTTTAGCGAATAACCAAGATCTCTTGCAACAATCCATGAAATTGGGAGGCTAACCATCAAGCAACTTCCACGTATTTATAACTTAACCTAGTTATGAAAATAAATAAAATTGCCATCATAGTCACAATGGTCACAATTGTCGCATTTTAGCAAGCAGTCTCAAAACAAACAACTATCTATTCAAGTTCCGAAATAAATGTTCGCATCCCTGTTCTAATTCACTCACTTTAATTCAATCTCGGAACAGGCTGTTACAACCTCAGTACACAATTGATTGTACCGAACCCGAAACATGAACTCAGTTCAAATCCCAATCGGAACGTGGTTCCTATTCACATGATTGGAACGCGGTTCGAATTCAAATGTTCATATTTACATGTTTGGAACGCCATGTTCGCATCCTCGTTTAAATCCTCACTTTTTGCGTTCACATTATTAACTACTCACATTTGGTCACATTTTGATATTCGAGATTTGTCGATGGGTGCCGATGGGTTCCAAAGGTCGAGTCCCGATAGTGTCATTGGAAGTAGTGAGGAAGGGCATCCGGACTAAAAGATCACAAGTCTCCAGATTAAAGTCTGACTTATGTAGTATTTTTATGAGTAGCGACGTTAGACCATCATTTCATTCCCATGGAGAATTGCCATTGAAGGTTTACAACATTTACCCCGAGATTTGGTGTAATAACGAAACATAGCATGTGCAAAGCCGGGATACATTTAACTTTCTTTAAAGTGATAAGATTGCACTCAAACCTTGTAGTCTTATTACAATTGATTCTTTTTATAGTCTCGAATTTATTTATGATTCATTGCTTGTGGCAAATATGATTGCATAATAAACACGTACTCGGAAGATGTTTCACAATGTGAATTCACAGACCATATTATTTCACAGAAAAGAGGAAAACTTCGTTTTCAGTGAATAAATGCTGTTTTATAGCGATTACTATTACTTTTGCTTTGTATTCAGATCAGTGGTGAATATAATGCGCGTGCATTATAAGAAGTATACATTAGCAGTGACTCCTACGATCTAGACATGACAATCAAGAAACATATGGCCACATACAATGAATGCTACAATTGGACCATCAAATAACACGTTGAAGTCAAATTTGAAAAGTAGACCAAATAACAGCACGACTTGCCTGGCGGCGCAAGCACAAGTTGCTATTTGGAGCAAGAAAGGGGGAAAATATTAATCTCGCATATCCCTAATACAAATTATCATCAAAGAATATAAGAAAATTCGAATAAAGACCTCATGGAAAACATAACTTCGTTATTTCATTCATACGAAGTTAAAGCTCCTATGTGACTTTGCTCATACTTTGTCAGAATATTTTTCCCGTGAATTTGTCACATTTTGTCACACAAACAGCAAAAAACACACATTTTGTCACATTATATTTTGAGATGAAAAATTGTCACATCGGCCCACCCCTGGAGTATATTTAGAAATCCTCCGAACTGCGGCAGTCGAAAAAACTCATATTGAATTGTGCCTAATAAGTACTTGAATTAGAGAAATAATAGTGAGGAAGTCATCCAACATCCCTAATAATAGAGGACCAAAAACTGTATTTATTTTGAAACAGTGAAAGAAATATAGTGACTTGGCAATCACGCGAACATATTGGTGAAGATCCATGGCAGCAAAACATTGGTTTGTGTGTCGACACGGGAGGTTCTTCATTGTTTAGCAAAATCAAAAAAAGTTTGGCGCTCCCAAGGTTATGACGAGGATTTTATTTTAAAATTGTATAAAATACACCCGACCGGTTTCGTCGCGATAGGACAGTCTCAAGGGTTGATTATGTACATCTCCAAGAGTGCTTAAATATATGAAGTAAAAGGTAGGACAACTCTTCACATCTGTTCATGACGTCTGTTCATTTGTGGCATGTTCTTTGCAATATAGCGAGCTTCAGCCAACCTAGTAGATATCGCATTGCGTTGTTTATTGATTATTTTGCAGTTAAAGTCATTAATACTCATCACTTTAGTCGGATGGTCTACGATTGTGATCGCTAAGTGCACTTTTGCAGTCACGGTGTGAAATACTTCTTTTATGTTCTTGGAAACGATATCGAAAAGGTCGTCAACAATACATCAAGACGAACAAGATAGTAAACAAAACTAATTCTTTCCTGAAAAATAATAATTTGACGTTAGTATCGTCTGATAAATCGAACCGTATTGTTGTAACGGATAAAGATAACCTCATTGCTAGGACTGAGTCTCTGCTCAATGATACCAATACTTACAAGTTAAGAAATAAGTCAAAAAGCTCTTCTATCGAAAATCAAGCTAACTGTATGATAAGAAGTAAATGTAAAAAGTAACTGTAGAATCGACCACGAGAAGCTTTTGTCTTCGGGGAGTCACCCTGCTTATTTTTGTGTTCAAGTTAAGGACCACAAAGAGAAGGAAAACCAATATTTTCCGTTGAGACCTATTACATCTGCAATAAATACACCGACAGAGAAAGTCGATTGGCTTTCAAGTGTGATCCTTAATCAATTGGCTAAATTCGTTCCAGCCCACTTAGATAGTACTAAATCTCTCATAAATATTCTTAAAAATCAAGAGAATAATTTCAATAGTCTAGATAACATTCTAATTTCTCTTGATGTAAAAAAACTTGTACCCAAGCATTCCAATCAGCGAAGCATTAACCGTTATTGAAAACTTTGCCACAATTCATTGGCATAAAATTGACAATTATGGCTTCTCAGTCGAAGACTTAATAGATTTTCTTAAGTTCATTTCTTATAATTATGAAGTAACGTATAACAATAAAACGTACTTACAAATACAAGGTTGCCCTATGGGAACCCACTTCTCACCCCCATTTGCAATTATTTACATGGATTATGTAGAACAGAGGGCTCTAACTATTATTAAAGATAAATACGGTATCATACCCGTTATTTATAAAAGATACATTGACGATGTGATCTTGGGACCGCTCCCCAGAGATAATGAAACGTTCACAAATATATTAAATGCCTTTAATTCTGTAGATAATAGCATAAAATTTACAATGGAGATTCCAGAAGAGAATTCGCTGAACTTTCTTGACATTACTATTAATAACAATTTCTCATATAAATGGTTCAGCAAACCTTGTCACTCGGGTATATGCTTGCGTAAAGATAGTTGGCTACCGAATTACATCAAAGATAATTTTGCACGTAATAGTATTGAATACGTCCACAGTCGTTGTTCTAATGATGCGGATTTCTCCAAATCATGTACTATTATGGAAAATAGAATAAAACAAAATGGATTCAAGTTTGACAGTGCTAAATATAAAGTTCAAAGTATACATACATGTAAGACCAACAAAAATGTTCGCGACGAAAGTCAAAAGGTGTCATAGCCTTTTAGGGTGTTATAGCCTCATAGATTATATTAACGACAGTATGTTACGAAAATTAAATAAATTAAATTAAAAGTACAATTTACCCGTTAGAATCGTTTCTAAACCAGGTAATTACCTCATTTCAGCAGTAAATAATAATTGTAAAAATAAATTTATTTGTAATTGTGATATCTGTAAAGTTATCGCACCTAAATATAATTGCAATGATAAATACTTAATTTATAATTTTTCTTGTAAGTTTTGTAACAAAAGCTATATAGGCCAAACATGTCGACCTTTTCGATATCGTTTCCAAGAACATAAAAGAAGTATTTCACACCGTGACTGCAAAAGTGCACTTAGCGATCACAATCGTAGACCATCCGACTAAAGTGATGAGTATTAATGACTTTAACTGCAAAATAATCAATAAACAACGCAATGCGATATCTACTAGGTTGGCTGAAGCTCGCTATATTGCAAAGAACATGCCACAAATGAACAGACGTCATGAACAGATGTGAAGAGTTGTCCTACCTTTTACTTCATATATTTAAGCACTCTTGGAGATGTACATAATCAACCCTTGAGACTGTCCTATCGCGACGAAACCGGTCGGGTGTATTTTATACAATTTTAAAATAAAATCCTCGTCATAACCTTGGGAATGCCAAACTTTTTTTGATTTTGCTAAACAAAGAAATATAGTGCATACATGTAGCTCTCATTACAGCACAAGTCTACAAATAGTGCTATAATAGAGTAGAGCAATCACTAGGACAGAGATCATGAGTTCAAGACAGCGCAAGTGTTCAATGAATATGTTGGTCCACTTCATTTATCATTTTAGTCAATCCAGAGAAGTTCCTGTGATTATCCAAGATTGTTATGATAAGAGAATCAACTGAATGATAATATGTCCATTATTAAGTAGGTATATGGATTGGAAACTATTGTCATACAGACCTTTGTATTAGAGGAGCTTAAACCTTTTGTTGGAATCACGGAAAATAGAGAACATGGCTCTTAATTAAGCACAAATAGTATGCTCTAAGGCACAAGCCTCCAAATACAGCACTTAGAGCACCAAGTGACACTCTGTGATATACTCCTGCTGACTCTTTCCAACTACAAAACTAAGTAGTTTATGTTTTAAGTAACAATGTAATAATCAAAATCGAGCTTACATCAATGTCGAATGGATATGGCTTTTTACTATCCTCTGCACGTTTCTTCTTCAATTCCCTTTTCTTTCTCTTGAGTTCAAATTCATCAATAATTTCTTGACAATCAACACAATTTTCCTCTGGCTCCCAAGAATTTTCGGTGCTGAAAAAAAGAGCCATCCCATTTACTTGGTTTAAGAGCAAAGAATGCAAATTGCTTACTTTGAATAGCCTTTCCATTTAATTAAAAATTCTTTCTTTCCATTGTGCAAAACGCGCTGGTCAAGGATTTTTTCTACTTCACATGTTTCGCCGGCTTCGACTTCCATTGCTGCGGCACCGAAAGGTTCTTCTTCTTTAACAGCGCGCCCCTGACCTTCGGCAGCCTTTTCAGTCACAGCAGAGCGAGAAGCCTAAGTCAGCATAAATATTAACATTATTCAGGAACAAAAGTGACATTTTTGGTCACGTTATTTTCTTTCCACACAAGGAGTCGCAATGCATCAGTTAAGTTTCTCTGATTAGTTCTGATAGGAACTTAACTTTAATGCAATAGAAATTACTATTATTGAATATTACAAAAGCACTATGGCTCTGCCAATGAAAATGATAGCATGCAAGTAGTCTGTCATCATGATGAATTTTTTTGCTGTCGCACTTTTCTTGTACGAAATTTTGAGCATGTCTTCGACAGCACTTTTCTTCGACGAAATTTCGTACATTTCTACGAGAGTACTCTGTTTCGACAAACACTTCTCAAAAAGATTAAAAAGTGTAAAAACTGACTAATTGATTTCATCATAAGGCTATCTAAATTGGCATTTGAATAGTAAATATTTGCTTTTGCACACTTATTATAAAATCTTCATGTTTCATCAGCTAAACATGTTTGCATACATTATAACAGTTGCACTTAGTATAAATTACAAAGCATGAAGTCAATGAAAGTTGCACAAATTTAAATGAAACTTATTACTAACCACACAACGCAGTGTTAATTACTTCAATACAATGTTCATTGAAGTTCCTTGCAAACAATCCAAGAATAGCTTTTTTTCTTTATCCTCATTCCTCATGCAACTTCATTTGGTTCATGACACCATTTTCTAATGCTCAAATCAAAAAGCCATTACACTGATACATGATTTTACTACAAAAGCCACTACTTACTACTCATAAAAATCTGGCTGCTGGACTTAAACTGGGCTTTATTATTGCCAGCCAGCTTTCGCGATAGTGCTTAAATCGGTTTGTTGTTTCATGATTCTGTCTACCTATAATTGATTGTGTCCATAAACTGACATCGTTTTGAGATAGCATAATTTCATGTGTGTCACATACACAGGCCTTCCAGCGCTCCTAGCTCATGAAAAAATAGGAAAAATAGGAATTTTTCATCAAAAAAATAGGAGAAAAATAGGAAGTTTGTTTAAGTCTCAATGAGAAAGTAGGGTGAAATTCCAAGGCTTAATGTCATTTACAATCTAGATAAGTATAGTTAGTGACATATTTCCAAAAGTAATTTAAAGGAATGTAATAAAAATGCAGCACATTGGCTTGAGTTAAATCAAAACGAAAGCTGAAACAAATATCTGACTGTATTCTATTGCATAACATGAATCTGTTTGATAGGAATTTCTGCACGATTAAGAGTAACAACCACTGATATATAAAAATCTGACAAAATAGTGAAAAAGAAAACAAAAAGTATCACGCCTCAATCTGAGAAAAAAAGCAACGGAGGAAAACATGGGGTAACTTGTCTATGCTGCATCACGAAGTGCGCTTCTTTTTGAGAACGAGCATTTCAATCATTGTCAGCTTCTTCTTTTCCACTTTCCGCTGCGTTGCCCTCGTCTTCGGTAACTCATTCTATCCTTCTTTCAATTTACTTTTCGCGGTCTGCATCATCGCTTGTGCTACAGCTATTTGGGTTGTGTCATTTGCTTTAGCCGCACTCTTCAGCTTTTCAGCAGCTTCTGTCAGTAATTCATTCCCAGTCATCATCATCAGTTGGGTGCTGCTTGCTTCTTCCTTCTCCAGCCTGGCTTCCTTCTCTTTCAGCTTCTTTCAGTTTTCTTTGTGATTTTCTGTGATCGCATGTTTTCCAAAATTGCATTTTCCCACTGTTCTTCACTTTTTTTCAGCCAACTCCCGCTTATTTCTCTCCTCTTCCTTTCACCTCTGCTCCTCTTCCAAGCGCATCCTATAGTTCCGATGAGCTTGTCTCCCCAGACGGATGAATTCATTAGTGATGGATGTTGCCTCCGGTTTGCTTCCATGTGAGCGAATTCCTGACGTCGCTGCACTAATGTCGTTGATGGTCGATTCGCTCAAGCATGTTCGCTGAGACGCCACATCGTTCGTCGATTCGCTCAAGCATGTTCGCTGAGACGCCACATCGTTCACAATGATGGAGAAGGCCCTCTCCACCTCACTGTTTCCGTCATAGCACCTTTTTCCCGAGATTTCCCAACTGCTTGCACATTTGCTCTCCTAGAATGTTCTTCGCTTTGAAAATCCCCGCCCAGTCAACACTCATCACAGCTTCGGTGCTGGCGATGTCATCCACCATGTAGAGTCTCCATTCGTCCATGAGATGATCACAATCAACATCTCAACCAATCACTTTTCCCAACCTGCGAACTACGTCGACTGACCGAACATCTTTCTTTTCTGGTTGGAAAACTGATGCATTGCGTATGATTGGGTTCGTCAGGGGCAGTACCTTTTGTAGATAGACGATGATTGTGAAGTAGAATTACTGAAACCCCCGGAGAACTTGGCGCTGCAAACCTTGGTTCAATTTTATCAAACATTGTCGTGTATCGTTGCCGATTCCCATTTCCTTCAACTCAAGTTGATTTTCAAGCAGGCAGACGTTGATGTCCTTCACGCTTTGGTTTGAACTCGTTGCTTGACTTTTCATAATTCTATTCATCAATTTCAGAAGAAAGTCAGCCATTCGATCGTGCACAACATGGATCATTGTTTGCCGTGACTGAAGGGGTATCATGACATCATCAAATGTGGTCGCAGCAAAGGAGAGAAAATTCAATATCGTCACCATCGTCGGTTGTTGCAATTCTGTTTTGATTTTGATATATCGTGTTTTCTTCATATCATCCGACAGATTCTTGGGAATGTAGACGAGGAAGTACTTAGTACTCCCTAACGGACTCCCAGATTTCGATGAGACGTGTCACAGCAGGCCCTAGAGACAGCCACATGCATTCAACGAATTTCATCGGTTCTCTTTCTGTACTTCCAAGCTTCACTTGCTAGTCATGCAAGTCCACCAGCCTTGCAGCCGATCCTTGAAACCAGTAAAAGATTTCATTGTTCAAATCGGCAGCGCTTGATCCGAACTCTTGTAGTCCCTTTGAGAACGAATTGTGAAATTTGTGTAGGACGCATGTATCAGTATCGATGAGACCGATGTTGTATGCATCCGTCATTTGCTTATCCACCTTCCTCCATACTACTTTGTTTATGTTTGGACCGTCACTACCCAGCATCAAAAGACCAGATAACTTCAACTTCGATCGAACCAATAATCTTCTCTGCAAGATCGCAACTGGTAGCGTGGCCCATCAGCGCGGCAATTCGGCTTTTACAGTTTGGTCAGATCTCGAAAAGCAAGTTGAAGAATTTTAGCTGGTTGGTTTGTCGAAGTCGAGGGCACACTCTCTGATATCAGCGAAGTCTGTGAATCTCGTAAAATTTCCTCCATTCGAGATTTGTGTCCTGAAACATGTGTCCAAAACACACCTTCAATCGGTGATAAAACGATATCTGAAGTAGATGACCGGATTATAATGCATGTTGAATCGCATGAAAAGTTAAGCCAGATATATGGCTTGAGCTGTTGTCCTTTAAGTTCCTTTTCGCTTCTCGGTTTGATTTCGTTGTGTAGGTATAACATGTAACTAGGATTTTGTTATAATATAGATTTACAATTCAAATTTGGCTTAACCAAATTTTTTAATTGAAAGGCATTAAAAGTGGCACAAATAAAACATGAATTAAACTATAATTGAGATTCGATGAATTTTCCATTACTCAGCCAAAAATAGGAGTAGGTAGAAGAAAGCGTCTACCATTAAATGATCGACGCATGTCTCTCACTCTGCCCAATTATGTCCTGGATTAGTCAAAATATCAAAAATTTCACTGAATGAAGGCACCAATATATTCGCCCTCTCAAGGGCTTCGTCAGTGGTATACTATAATTGTATACCACTTACTTGTAGACCACTGCTTTGTCAGTAAACTATAATTGAGATTCGATAAATTTCCCATTACTCAGCCAAAAATAGGAAAAATAGGAGGATTTTTGAAAAAATAGGAAATATAGGAAAAATAGGAGCGCTGGGAGGCCTGCATACATCGACATCTATTACCGTTCCTCGCATACTATCCTCTACTTTCATAAAATGTGAACAGTTGTCTAACATTGACAAAGCCTAAGATTGCATCAGTGACGGCTTTAGCGATCATACCCTTCATGCTCAACAAATGAGCATTTTGTCTCATTCCCCTCACTAAATCGACTTTCTCAACCATAAGAAAGTTGACGCTTTGTATCAACAAACTAGCTTTATTGTAGCATTTTTCTTCCCTGATCACAATACTTAATATTAAGGTCATACTCAATTAGGATTTATTAAGTAATTAACTTATTATAAAAATGCAGGGCAATACAAGTGAATTCGAGCATGCTTCACGCGCCATTGGCCAATACATCTCAAACTGACGTAATAGCTGAAAATACAGATGACGAACTTCATTCTCCATCCCATGCCATGGACGAAAAGCACAAGTTACACGTATAGCTCCCTCTAAAGCTTTTCTAAACCGACTTATGGCAGCTGATTGGATGGAAAGCTGCTGATTGTCGGTGTAGTGAGATTTCTCGAGTCTCAGTTGTATAGTGACATCATTTTATACCGTGCTATGCATGTCATGAGACAGAGTAGGGGCCTAAATGCAAATAGGAAATGCGATTGAAATCACTCAAAGATTGAAAGTTTGTCCGTCAAATCGTTAGCAGCATATTCAGTTACACAATAATATGCACTCATTGAAAATGCATACATGGATCAAAATCTTCTAGTGCGTTTTTAACACTTGGGATTTCCGCTTGATACCAACACCTTTGATGAGCATGGCATAATATAAATGCATGGAGCCGCCACTGGATTACATCATTTTAATTTGTACTCATTGAGCCAGCAGTGGCACATATGATTTCTCCTGCCAACCAACTCCGTTAAACCACCGGTGTAATCATTTCCTAAACATGTCATCAGTGCAGCACGACTGAATGCGCACCCAATGCACGTCAACTTATTTGATTAATTGCCCATCAAAAGGGGCAAATGTGAAATTCTTGTTTCAGTGATTTTCCACTAAAATTCCACTGCGTATTTTAGATAGTCGTAATTTCTAGCAATCCGGGTGAATTCCTAAAGCTCGGGCTAAGTCCAAAAATCGTGAACTCACCCCAAGCTGCGAAACCTATCATTCGGGCTATGACAAAGAAAGTGGAACTATTGTCAACACGATTGTGCAAAGTAATTTCAGTTGACAGGGGGAACTTTGACAAGTTCGTTGATTCTACTCATAGTTTGCAGGTCCTCAGTGATCTGACCGATGCAACACTTTGGACAGTGTTCAGTAGAGATTTTGAATTAACCTGACGAGGATGCCCTCAAGAAATACTCGACGCAGATGACCTTGTCACATTATCCGACTCCGTTGAAGATGTCAAATCCCGCTACACATGCTGACATGCTGATAAACAAATCTGGAGGCCAAAGGCATGAAAGTCAACATCGGAAAGATCGAAGTGCTCATAAGTCGAAGTACTCAAGCCATACAAAAGAACGGAAGGAAGTTCCCATATTCTGTGTGCAGGGAATTAGACAGAGCGCAATCAAGTATTCAGGTTGTAGGCTGTGTGTTCACAAAAGGTCCACGAATTTGGCCGTTCTAAGTGATGACCCAAATTTATGTGATGAACCGTTCTAAATGTCGACGATGTAAGGGAGATCTTCCCGTGTCTCAAGCAAAGAGAGAGTGAGAGACTATCAAAGCAATCAGTGAGACTAAAATAGGCGGAGATTCCATCGAAGTGGTCGATGATTTCTATTACTTCGGCCATATACTAGGTAACTCCGCAGGTTGTTGTGAGGCAATAACAGCTCGTGTGCGAAGCGCCTGAAAGAATTTTCACGACCTAATGCCCATCATTGCCACAAAGATTATCTTGCTAAAGCGCAGGGATCAGGCGTACTATGCCTGTATCAGGAAAGTATAGTTCATGCTTCGGAGACATGGCCCATAAAATTTGATGACCCTACTCGTCTGGTGAGAAATGAGAACGCCATGATCCGATGGATGTGTTTGGTCAAGCTTTGTGAACGCCGATCCATGGTTGAACTGAGAGGCATGCTCCATCTACATGACCTAGAATCAGCACTGTACCAAAATCGCTTGCGCTGGTTTAGTCACTTGTAACGGATACCTGATTGGAAGTGGCCAAAGAGAGTACTAAGTTACGAAGTGGCAGGACCGAACATCAGAAGTGGTTAGAGAAAGAGATGGTGGCACAACATGAAGGCAGATTTCGAGCTCCTACATCGGGACCCCAATTATCGCAAGACCGACCATGCCAACAACAACCGTAACAACCCTTGTGTCCGACCCGCAAACCTGGGGAAGAAAAGACTATGTACAGTCTACGACATTTTATTAAGACCACCCAATTTTTTTCACTTTTTCATCTGTAGCCATCAGTAATCGTCATGATATGGAACGTCCTTCCCAATATATTAAGCCGACATATGTACCAACAACATAGTAGAATATTAGCGTATTTTGATAAATAATGCGATGACCAGACATTTTTATTTGAAAATTGACCGCGACATTTTATTAGGACCAGGCTTCACCTAAATTGAAACCTTTCATGACAAGGGATATTTTTCTCCTATTCATCTTGCATTCGAATAATTTGAAGAAATAGTGCTTAATCATACACTTACTATTGATCTAGAGGCTTCGTGCACTTAAAAATATTCGCCAATAATTGATTCATGCATTCAGAATACCAAATGATCCGAGAAGACTATGAAAAAAATTGTTATCACGCATTAACGTCCACAAATGTAAAAATGCAAAACAACGAAATATGTGTGAATGGAGTTCGTTCACAACAAACAAGAAATTACAAATGTCAATAATTGGTGTGGCCACCCTTCGCTTCGATGACCTTAGCAATTCGTCGTGGCATGCTATCCACCAAATTTTGCAACATGCCACAAATGTTTGGATCATTATGCCAAACTCGAATGATTTCAGTAATCAATTGCTGTTTCGTCGTGATTGTCTGTGCTGCCAGGCGTCTCTTTATAATAGCCCATAAATTTTCCAGAGAGTTCAAGTCAGGGCTATTGCCCGGCCACTCCAATAAAGTGATGTTGTTGTCACTCAGATATTGCTTCACCACACGGGCTGTGTGGCAGGGTGCCCCGTCTTGCATAAATATTCCACCGTTTTCCGGGAACCAGTCATTGAGTTGCGGAAGCATCCTCGTCTGCAGAACATGCAAGTAAGAAGCTGAGTTCATTGATCCTTCGCAGACATGTAGCCTTCCTGTCCCATTGAAGGAAAACATGCCCCAAATCATGACTTTGGTGGGGTGCTTGACTCGCTGAAAGACAGGAGCAGGCGATCCAGGTGTCTGCCAAACACGCTGACGAGTAGCATGTTGGCATTCGAAGCTGGACTCGTCACTAAATGCAACCTTCCGCCACTTTTCGACGCTCCAATCTGCATGGCGGCGGGCGAATTGAAGTCTTTTCAGTTTCATTTGAGGTGTCAACCGCGGAACTCTCCGAGGGCGAACGGAATGACAGCCCATTTCACGAAGACGTCGTTGAATAGTGCGTGACGTAACATCGACACCACGCTCTTGCCACCTGCTTCGTAACTGGGACGAAGTAATGAGTCCCTCCTTCCGAACAGTGCGCACAAGAAATCGGTCATCTTGTGGTGTGGACTTTCGTCTTGCACCGCACCGACTTCGCCGATTTGATGTGTGGGATGTTCCAGCAGTCATAGCTCGTTGAACACGAAGTACCGACGATTTTGAAACATTGCAGCGAGTAGCAATTTCACGTTGTGAGAACTCTTCACGTGAAAGAACTTCTATCTCAGCCACTTTCTCCTTCGTAAGATCGGTCTTTTTACCCATGATAAAGTCACAGTCGAAGTCAGGACGCGGTTAACAGTTCGCACCGCAGCCTGCTTGTTGGGCAAACACCGCGCAATGCCAGCCGCATGCATACATAAAGGAATGATACACTGGAGGCTACGTCACACCCATAGATATCTGGGACTGCACAGACTGTTGGGCTACAAGAATCGATTTGTCAATGACTAGCAGCTTTCTTGATGGCTAGAAGCGCATGCGTGGTGAAAGATAATGCGCGACGTTTGCTCCGTTAACCAGAAACTACCGAAGGACGAGAAGCAAATCAGAAATCATCAGCAGGCAGTAGGATACATCGTAAATATTGCTTTTGAATTAGACATTTGAGCTTTACAAAGTTTCTTATGAATGCCAGGCAGTTGAGTATGCATCAGGAAGTCTAATCAATTCAAAAATGCAGATTGTCAATATGAAAGCCAGATGTGGTCCTTATAAAATGTCGCGGTCAATTTTCAAATAAAATTGTCTGGTCATCGCATTATTTATCAAAATACGCTAATATTCTACTATGTTGTTGGTACATATGTCGGCTTAATATATTGGGAAGGGCGTTCCATATCATGACGATTACTGATGGCTACAGATGAAAAAGTGAAAAAATTGGGTGGTCCTAATAAAATGTCGTAGACTGTACAGTGACCGCCGCTTAATGTTATCACTGGTTAATGTTATCAGCCGGTTAAGTGATCAAATATGAAAAACCAAACCCATTTCTATCTTTTTGTATGACTTTTACGCCGCTTATTGTGATCAAGCCGCCGGTTAATGTAATCAAAAATTGGTCATCATGCAATAATTTCCTGGCGCTGTCAAGTGCAGTTAAGTACAAAATCTGGCAGTTAGTGTGCAGGCGAGAAAGTATCAAATCATCATTTTCATTCAAGCCATACGTCATCCTTGTTCGATCGACGGATGACGGCGCGTGATGAATCATACACGGCTAAACAGCATGCTCCATAGCCATGCTACACAGCAAAAATGCCGATGTCATAAAGATTTCTAAGAAACAGCTCGGTTCCTAAAGTAGCTTTCAGACGGAGTACGGCGCAATTTCTTGGAAATCCGTGACGTCAGCTATCTTCCCGTTTTTTCTAACATCGCTCAATGATTAAAAAGTCTTGTACACATCAGTTCGAAGGCATAATTTCGTCGACACAGATGGCAGCAAAACGGCGCGATCTGGCGATTGCTGAAAAGTTGGACTTACTTAAGTGCTATGACTCTCTGGGACCGACAAGTCAAAGGAATGCTGCTCTCAAGCTTAAGATATCCCAACCGCTTCTTTGCAAACCGCTCAAGTCGAGGGAAGAGTTACAAGCTCTAAGTACGCTCTAAAGAACGCATCCACCAGTCGCAAGAGAAGTCGGGGTGGGAAATGTACTGACGTGGAAGAAGCTCTTCTGCTATGGTTCACACATGCTCGAGAAAGGAACGCTCCTATTACTCGGGATGTACTCCTTACTACAGCTCAGCAGAATGCAAGTGAGTTGGAAGTTGACAATTTCAGTCCGACCGATGGATGGCTAACGAGATGGAAAAATCGCAACAATATTGTTTATAAGAAGATGCACGGAGAATCATTGCATTCAGACGTTAGTGAATCACAGCGTTGGATATCAGAAGTTCTTCCGGAGTTGCTGAGGGAGTTCGCGCCTACTGACATTTTCAACGCTGACGAAACGGCTCTATATTACCCAGCCACCCATGATGCAACATTGACTTTCAAAGATGACAAGGTTTATAGTGGAAAGAAACAGAAGGCCCGAGTAACGATTTTGCTGGCCTGCAACATGGATGGTAGTGAAAAGAGACGACCAGTCATCATCGGAAAGAGCAAAAAGCCGCGGTGCCTACGTAGAGTGAAGAATCTTTCTGTGGACTACAGAGCCAACAAAAATGCATGGATGACATGTTTACTTTTTTCTGAGTTTCTGAATGATTGGGATCGTGAAAATCGCCGTCTCGGAAGAAAAATCTCTTTGATTCTTGACAATTGCACTGCACATCCAACTAATCTTCGTTTGACAAACATCAAACTTGTCTTTTTGCCTGCGAATACTACAGCATTGATACAACCCCTCGATCAAGGGATTATTCGAGCCACAAAAGCTTACTATCGACGACTTTTGCTTCAACGGATGGTGGCTCAAATTGACGATGAACACTCAATGGAGGAGGTGGCGAGGTCAGTCACACTATTGGACGCCATTCATTTACTCACACGTTCGTGGGACCACGTATCAGCTGAAACAATCACTAACTGCTTTCGAAAAGCCGGAGTATCGCAAAGATTGGATGAAGATGAAGCAACTGAAGCAGAAGTCGACATTCCAATGGAAATTCAAGAAGATCAATTTTTGTCGTGGGTGAATTTGGACAGTGACCATCCGGTGGCGACCGAACTTACAGATGCTGCCATTGCAGAACACGTTCGTCACCAAACTGAGGAAACAATGAATGTCAACGATGACTCGGAGGAGGATGACGATGACGATAATGGTGCCTGCATTCGTCCAACGCCTTCTTCTAAGGAAGTTAATGCACTTCAAGTCTTGCGGGATACTCTTGATCTTCGAGGAGGGACTGAATCCGACTACAACGCGTTTTATACTCTGGAGAGTACTGTTCTCAATTTGCTTCAAGCCTCCCGTGTGCAGTCTACATTGGATAACTTTGTTACACATCAGTAAGCCTCCTTCAATAACTCGATCTGTTCTGATTTGTTACCGGTACCGGCATGCAGTGATTGTTATGATTTATTGTTGTGCAGAATTCAACACTTACGCTCGCAATTATAAAATAGTCAAAAATTGAGTGGCTATTTTTATTTATTGTCAGTCCCATCGTTTTAAGTTTAATGTACATCATGTTAGTCTAAATGGATCAATAATCTAAGCCAAAATACAACCGCCGGATAATATTATCAGCCGCTTAATGTTATCAAAAAGCGTTTTCCCAATGTGATCACATTAAGCGCCGGTCACTGTACTAGGAGTAAGAGTAAAAGTAAGTAACCCATTAAAGCCTGAACACGGCGAAAGCTGCGTCCTTCATTCCCCACTTCACCTTATAACTGAAAACGCTATCTGCTCTCGAATTCCGTCATAGCTGTAAGGATTCAGTTTTAATATTACTGAGTGCTAGATTTTGTTAAGATGACTTGTCAGGGTGTCCGCGCAAATTTGAATGAAAATTTCCGGGTGTTTTCCATGATTTCCAGGGTAAAATTTATTTTCCAGGGAAATTTACCAAAAATCAGGGGTCAAATTTGAACGAAAAATTCCAGACTTTCAGCAAGGAAATTTTACTCAAATGCATGCGTCAAATTTAAACGAAAAATTCCGAGAAAAATCTACCCTAAGTTCTGTGGCTAAGGAGCTTATACACCATAAAATTAATATCATTGACGAAAAACATTTGAAAGGTGGCGTGAAATTGGTTTAATTTTTAAGGTGCAGGTGATTCCAAATGAAAAATGCCAATATATGCATCATACGGCTACATTGCATTTCTAGAAAAAAATGAAATTAACAATCGATCGCAACAAATCTAAAGCTTGCGGATTGAGAACAAAATAGAGAAAGAGTGTAACAATCAATAACGAGAAATATAAGACTTAACAATGAAATGCAACAATTAACGGAATATCTGTAAAGTCCACTCTATAATAAAATGCAACAAGGTGAACGTCAGAGCGTTGTCATTCAGATAAGATCATTTGAACTGAAGCATTGCTGCGTGAATCCGTGGAAGGTGGAAGACCAAGAGGCAGAAAGAGGAACATAATGGTTGATGTGCTGCATATGCATGAGAGTAATCACAATCAGTTTGAGAATGACACAGAGAAAAGTTGACCGAGGAAAGCTGATTGGCACACGACGTGTCGGGAATAATATATCTACATATTGAAAACCTACTTGAAATGTGTTTGAAAATATTCGATATTAGCCTCGGATCATTCGGAACAAGTCTGGTGCCTAAATGAAGTTTATAGGTTTAGCACCATTTTGCGTCAGTAGATTCTGCCACACTGCAATCAAGTGTGCAATAGCATAAATCCTAGATTACGGCTCCTAGTTCCCCATACCACACGACGTTAATGAGGGAGTCTACAGCTCATAGTCCACCATTCCACACGACGTTATGAGGGAATTAACAACTCCTAGTTCACTATGCCGCGCAGCGTTTATGAGGGAATTCACAGCTACTAATTCACCATGCTGTACAACGATTAGGAGTTCGACAACAGTTCATAGTTAACCATACCACGCAATTCGGTCTCATTCATGCTATATACGGTATGATAGGAGATTCCAGTCACTGAAATATTCTAAAACAAAAAATTGTAAGAGAATGAATGATACATTTGTAACAAATAAGTAGAAATATGAAGAATAAAATCTGGAAAAAAAGAAAACACTTCAATCATAGAGTAAGCATGACTTCAACAACTTGCAATTAGTGTTTCAATTAGTCTCAAAATTTCCAGGAGTTTTCCAGGTTTTCCAGGGTAAAATTTAATTTTCCAGGGTAAAATTCATTTTCAAGGTTTTCCAGGGAGCGCGGACACTCTGACTTGTGCTTGACCGGCTTCGATTTGAATGCTTCACTTTTTATGCAGTTTTCGTGCGGTTTCAAGTGAAATGAAGAGGCAAGTCAGCGTTTTATTGCAAATAAGTAAAGCAATAAAGTAAATAAAAAAATAGGCTTGCAAACTACAGGGTGTTCACTGTCCACCGTGTCTGACGAAAAGAATTCACGTACAATGCATGTACATTTCGCGTACACAATGAAATATTCGCACTTAAGATCTTACCACTCATGATTTTTAACATTAGTCCTACTACACTTCCCAGACAAACGCCTTCAAGTGCAGTAGAAATCAGACAATATTGCAAAATTAGAAATCTTTGAAGCTTTATACACCACTGTGTGTTGCATGATAGGCCTACACATAATTTACAGAAAAAAATCACGGTTCCATGAGTTGAAATGATTCCCCTTTGCTATATTTATATATAAATATAGCCACTAAATTCATTTTAATGAAATCAAAACTATTACTTTGTACAATTCATTTCGTCCACTCTTATTCAAGTGCAAACATTGGACTGAATACAAACTTTAAAATCATATACTTATAGAGTAATGATACTAAATCTATGAACAAAATTGAGAGCATGAAAACCTATCAGACTTAGAGATGTGAAACAATAGAGCAATTAACCTAGATATTGAAAGAAGCAAAAATGAAGACTTGAAAACTACCAAGGTCCAAGGTAAATATAGGATTGACACAAAAACTTTTTGCTGACAAAGGTCGGAATTTTCACGTAAGATAACCTGAGACTCAAGAATCCCTAATGTCCGTCTGTTCTTCATGTGTTACTTAACATTATAATTATTGATTGCTGATTGTCGCTCATTATTGCAGACTTGAAAAAAATGTCTAGTGATACTACTTGCTGGGGTTGCTGCAGATATGAGTGGACACTTAAATAGGTTGACTAACCACTTAGGAAGGTGTTCCGAAACTCATTCAGACATCTTGCCGTTTTCCCAACGTACATGTACTTGCTTCCACAGGTACAATAAAATTGGGAAATGACATTTAGTGTGTAGAAGAGCGGCTATCTGTTCTTCAGAGAGCGTATCGGAATCCTTCTTGTTGTGAAAATCGTTGCCAAACGAGCACTTCGAAAAACATTAAATGCTTTGATGAAACTGCGTTTGAAAGCGAAGTCACTTTTGTCACCAATTTTGATTTCCTACCAACAATAATTGACTGTAGAGTAGGAGATCTATTTGATTAAGCCATTCGTATTTCAAACAAATGAGATATTTCAAGAATAAGAGATGATGCAGCTTGGTCATCGTGGCACAGTGGTTAATTGCTTGGCCTAGCGATCTTTCGGTCCAGAGGTCGAGCCCCGACAGTGTCATTGGATGTCGTTAGGAAGGGCATCCGGACTAAAAGATCACAATGCTCCAGATTGAAGTCTGACTGTGTCAGCACCGTCAAAGCCCCCAGTTAGGAGGAATAGAAACGACAAGCCATCATCACTGGATAATTACAAGATATTAAAGTCTGAATTCATTCCAATAATTGAACTTGAATAAGAGTGGACGAAATGCAGTGTGCAAAGTAATAGTTTTGATTTTATCAATATGAATTTAGCGGTTTTATTTACATATAACTTGAAAGCATGCTTGAAACAAGTGGACGTAAAGCAAGTTTCGTAATTGAAAAATTGGTCAACCTCATCATGAGGTATCAGGTAGCATCCTTATTCTTACTGAAGCAAATATGGACCACATTTCAGCCCTCGGACTTTTAGAACTTCATTTACATACCATTCGACTGAATTTTCAAAGTACCGGTACATTTCATTTTTAGGTGCTCTGTTTAATCAATGTTGATTACCTTTTATGAGCTTTTCAAATTCTTATTCGAGCGGAGAATATCCAATGTTATGCTTAACTAGGCCTATTTACCTTACAGGATGAAGGTTCAGCAATGGCATGTGAATTAATGTGGACTTCACAGCAGGGTTTCGGAGCCGGAGCCGCCCGGAACCGTGGTAGTAAGTCGGAGCCAGAATCGGAGCCGGAGTCGACAGGAAATACCACGGATCCGGCTTGAAGTTTCATATGTATTAAGCAGGCATGCTAGCGCAAAATCAATACATCCGCGGAATCTTTTGCCACAGGGGCCCACCCCCATGGTCTAAAATTCCTTCTGATACCGGGTCCGCATAAAACGATTTCAGGGGGTGCTTTTTTGATATAAGTTGCTGTTAGGCGATACATACGAGTATATGAACATTACTTTATGTTCACATTGAATCACTATTGCGTTTAAGTATATACCCATCGACTGGTTAATTATACTGAAACAGGCTACCAGTCGAAGAGGGAAGACACTGAACCGGGCTGCCAGCAGAAGGGGCCCACTTCAGAGCCATGCAGTCTGTATGCCGATCGTGCTTCGTGCTGAATGAGGGCCACTTTTTCGATGTGAATATTAAGGTTCAAATTGAAATTATCAAATTATGTCAAGCAAATACGGCAGGCTGATCTACATGTAACATTATTCAATTGATTGATGTTATGATGAGTTGCATGTATTGATCAAGTGAATTGCCGTTTTTCTTCACTTTTACTTTGGCACGTCCTTCGACTCCCTATTTTCTTATTACTTACGATTGGGAGGGGGCGCGGAATTCCGCGGAAGAATGATTGATTGAGTATTCAGTCACTTAGCGAGATCAAGTAGTAGGCCTATTTGACAGTGTAGCTGAAACGAATACAAGTGTGTCATCATTGTAGGCTATCGTTGTAGACCACTTCCCAAAACCTGCCGACCTTCATCTCCTCTCAATACATAGCCTACTGCTAATCATTTATTTGGATTTTAAAGGAGATTGCGTTCCAGCTCTGGAAGAATGAAATATTTGTTCCCGCCTCTGATTAAGCGCTAGGAGCGGTAGTGGTAGGGACTAAATCAGAGACATCTATCAGTTCCTTATAAATAGAGAACATTTTCATGGCTCCCTCTGCGACTCATGCTTCACAGAAAGTTTTAAGCCGAAACCACTAGCTAAGTCGCAGTCATAATTTTTGGCATGGTAATCATTTTTCTATCCAGCATGCGTATAAGGCTCCGATCAGTGATATGTACGAAAATGCATTGAAAGACTCAATAAGTTTCGGCAAAAACTTTATCAGGATGCTGTAACAGTGTTTTACGACAAAAGAACGATTTGATAAATCTGAATGTGTTTAGCTTCTTAAACAGTATGAACTGCATGACCTAGTGATGGTTCACACGCTGCAGCACTTCTCACTTTATCACAGAAAACACAGACAAATACAATTTTACCGAAAACCTTAGCCTGCTCCCATCGGATATCGCATGTGCTTCCTATCGCCTGACAACAGCAGGTACCAGGTGGACCTCGACAGATGTGCAGTTTCGCAGAGTAGCCATCGGTTGCACATCATTCTGTGAAAGTCTCTTGTTCGGTTTCGTGTTGGAGGCCCGACAATATGTCGAAGGGTCTTGGGTCGTAGCCGGAGCCGTGGTAGCAGGATGATGGTTCCAAAACCCTGCCTCACACACCTAAACTAGGTTTCAGAAAATTAGAATTTATTTCTTCACATATTATGCAGTACATTAACATTTGGCAATCTGAATATGCACTTGTATTTAAGTACATCAATCAATTTTTCATGAGTTCTACTGCAGAGCTGTTTAACCTGACATGAATGACCCACCAGCTCCTAAATATAATAGGGGCAAAAGAACTTTGGGATCGGTGCATTTGCCTGGTTGACATAAAAAAAGCATGCAATATCAATTTTTCTCAGGGAGTAGAGCGCTTGGCTTCAAAATCCGCGGAAATCCCAAATGCCCACTTTTTCATACTACTTATATTCATCGATATTTTATGAACTAATTTTGGCTGAGCGATTTTCTAAAGCACGAGTCCCGCAAAAGAAAAATAATCAAAATTCAAATGCGATTTTCAATTTCTGAACTTAAAAACACATCCACAAACAGTTACCAATAATGCGGAAGTTTCTACACACGAGCATCAAAGAAAACATTTCAGATACAGCTTGCATTCTTCATTAACATGTACAATGTACATGTAGTTTCTAATCTGGGCTTGGATTTTTATTTTTTCACATTTGACATTTTTCGGAATTTTACATATTTGCTATTGAAGTTGCCTAAAATAACTTACAGTCGCAAACATAGAAATAATTCTCTGAAACAGCTTAACTTTCTTCTTGATTGAGTTGTGGATGTAGTCTACTATTGACAGGATGCCATGACTGCAGGAAATCGCTTCATCGAAATTTTGAATTGTTTAGATGTTTCTACAAATTCGTTTTACTGATTGAAGTGTTAGCTCAGTCGGGAGCGCCACGCAAACCTTAGTTAGAAAACTAGGATATTCCTATATTCTTATTAAGGGCTAGAGACCTTTAACCGGTTAGAAACATGAGAAAATCTTAATTTTCTAACGAAGTTTCTTTCTGAAACTGAAACCATTCACATTAGGCCTATCCTCTTCTTCGTCACATAAAATACGACATATTTCGGTTTTTGAGAACATAAAATCCGGGCCATAATTCATAAAACATGCTCACATGAAGTGCTTGCTATGCACTATGTGAATTGCGAGTATATACTTGCAAAACGGAAGAGTTTTTTATTGACACCTTATAATATTCGGGTGTCCCCACCCCTATATTTTTTATTCCATCGTTGCACGAAATACGAGAATGACTACTTCTATCACCCAATCCGCGGAACCGTTCTGCTCCCCATATTCTGTAAATTGGATATACTGTAGCCTACTTCTTTATTCTTTCATAAATAATGGATGCCATCAATTAGTAACCGCACCCCAAATACTATTTTTCAATCGCAGCCGTTCAACTATTCAAACTATTAATGAATAGTTTGTTGACTACTATTGAATTACTCCTTTGCCATTTCACACAACGAATAATGGGAATACTTCGCTTCCCAAAAATCACTCACAATTCACATGCCCGGCACATACTCATAATCTCTAAAAATTCAACTAGGCTACAATTCAAGGAAGTATACAATTTCTTAACAGCGAGAAACTTTGTAAATATCTCACAAATCTAAACATGAATTAAAGCATGGAACAACCCGAACTATGCAACTACGTTCGTGCAACCCTGTTTCTCCACATCATCAGCCGGAAATTCCAAAACAACAACACTTCCAAGAAGATACTTAAACACTAAAATGAGGCAGATATTAAAAAGCACACTTAATTAATTCACCTACTAGCCAGCAATAGAACGAAGCTATGCGATCACCACTTTCCAGTCAATTAATTCCACTCAAATACACCGAAAGCCCGAGACATACCAAGGAGGTTGAGCACTGCTGAGATAGCTCTTACAGTTGAATTTTCTTCATATCGACCATGTCTTCGTACCCCATCTTCTACCGGCTAAACTAGCAAAGAACCTGCTAGCCAGTCATAAAGTGATGGGTCACGACCTCTTCTCTCTGAAAAGTGCACTCAATTACACCAAAATTTTGGGGCACACGTAGGAAATTGAGCACAACTAAGCGTCAATAGGCCAACTTGAATTTTCAGCACATCAACCCTATCTTCGTCCCCATCTCCGTCCTCATATCCTCTGATCTCCTCTTTCAAAAATTGCACTCAATTTCACCAAAGGCCTGTGACATAGCCTACTGAACCAGAATTTCAATGTGAAAATCAAATTGGAAAATGGATTGAGATTTTATACAATTATTGAATGTCTATAAAGATAGCATGCTCAATGGCATAAAAATAAACACAAAGAATGGTGCACTAACATCACTTATGTACTTTTGCATGTTTGCAAATTTTTACATTATCTGTAATGCAATTCTAAATCCATCCCACCGCTGCACAAGGTTTAATATACGAAATTTTTCATTATACACGTCAATAATGTTGCTAAACTTAATTATTCCAGACAGTCACCAGCTTAGTGATAGTAGGGCTCTCAGCTAGGAAGACAGGAATGATTTATACTTTATGATGAGAATTAAATTGAGTTCTCAGTGAGAGAGATGAAATTTTAGTTTTAAATAAAAGCGATTTCGATATTTTAAATTTCGTGAAATGAAAGGAGTAATTTTCGTCAGGTACATTAACACCATGATTAACACAATACTTTTTTTTCAATTTACTTCTTAGTTTCATCAACTCCTATGCTTCATGATCTTTGATTTTTATCGTTTGCACTTTGATCTCACTCCCAACGAAAGAACTTCCAAATCCATGGATTTCACATCTTCTATGTTGATACCAACCATATATGTTAACATGTCCGAAAACATGTGCGATCATGTGGTAGTTGCCATAGGTATGGAGCAAGTAGGCAACTATAATTTCATCGGTTACTGTTTCGAAAAAGGTTCTTGAATAAATCATAAAAGGCTTGCTCAATGGTAGATGCAGCACATCTAGCACGATGTGAAGCAGCATTTGAAAATATAGTAGTTGGTAGCATAGACATCGAACAACAACTATGGTTGGTAGAGTTAATGAGCCTGTTCATTAACTAAAATTCTGCCGACAGAAAATTAAACCGATTTAATATTCTGCCGCATATTCAGCCGACTTAATGAACGACGGTATAACATCGAAAGCGATTGAATATTCTGCCGGTTTCGGTATTATACCGTCGTTCATTAAGTCGGCTGAATATTCTGCCGGCAGAATATTAAATCGGTTTAATTTTCTGTCGGCAGAATTTTAGTTAATGAACAGGCCAAAAATCACGGTTCAGCGATCAATGTCTATGGAATTTTATCGGCAAACTAGAATGTGCCATTTCCAGTTTAACCATCAACTGAAAATGACAATAACTTCATGTTGAAAATCTGTTTCTTTTGCTATGTGCTAATATAGTCAATAACAATACTGAATTTACTGTCATCTAGATTTCAAGATTTTGAGTCGTCGACCCCTTGACCTTGGTCTACTCTCCATCATGCTACTCTACTCCTGATAATATCAGCATCACCCAAAGTTTCAAAATTTCAATAGTTTTATTTCTCGTGAAACTCTTTAGCAGTTTATTCCATTACCGTCGACATATGGTCTATTTGTTAGAATGTGGTATATTTATTTAAATCCCTAGAAACAGCTCTAGCTAGTAGTTTAATTTGCTATTTATGATCATACGTGGCTGCTGGACGTGCTTGTCCAAAATCGTAATATAATTTCAATCTCACCACTTACTGGGGAGGTAAGTTTCAGTTTGAGAAATCATCAATGACACTCATCACTTCACATACAATGTGAAAAATGTTAGATGTTAATTTCTGATCGATTTGTTGCATATTTTTCAGCTTTCATGGAGTCGTCGTGTTTTGTATATTTCCATAATATTTCATCCAAGAATTCATGTATGTAGCGTCTTTGTGTTGGCATTAGTGTTCAGTCCTTATGCGCTGAAACAATGAATTTTCTTTTGCGCTGAAAACAGTGAATTATTTCCATGTCTTCATATTTTTTGTCATGCGCTAAATTATCTATGTGTTAATGAATCTCGACTAAAAGAAATTTCTCTGCAAGTTGGCTTAGCTGAGCCTAACCGGATAATGACCACAGACAACATTTATATGTTTATATATTTTTTAGTCTCACGCTAAACTGCTCACCTGGTGAGGATTTTGTTGTGCAAACTACAGGCTGCATATTTTATCGTCGTTTACAGCTTATTCATTATTTCATCTGCACCAAGGCAACTTAAAATTGATCTATCACTTTTTAGCCATTGTGATGATTACTTTGATTTAGAATGATATTTTGATTTGCCTGTATGTTGGCAGTATCGGCTGTCGTTGCGATAAGAAACATGTCGGTTGTTAATTGTCGAGAAATACCAATGATAGGTGGAACTGAAGTGAACAGATGAACACTGGTTAATGTTATGACCATTACTTCGCTTATTTGCACCTAAGCATTTTCGCACATAGTATTGAGAATGACTAGTAAAAATAACATGAAGGGCCATTCATGCAACAAAAATCGTATCTAAAGTGTCCTGGAATTTTGTGTGTATAAAAATTATTACCTATATATGAGAAGTTTGAATGCAAAACACGGTAAGCGACCATTTTGAAAAATCAGGAATAGTCCTTTTGGGCAGATGGATGTTCCGGGTAAATAGTTCAATAGAAAAATGTAGATTCTGCACAGAATCGACTTCAATATTAAGTTGAATGCAAGACTTGGATGAACACCATGTTTTGTGTGAAGCGCGGTTACCGCTCATTAAGGTATATACTCCGAAAACAATATCATAGAATATAGTCTATTCTCCATTTTTCGGATTCTCCCAAGTTTCATCCTATCTATTTACCCCAATTTCAACTACGCAATTGTCTCAGTTATGGACTGTGGTTTATTATTCACTCATCGGTACTGGAAATATTTCATCATTCTCCATTCATTTTAAAGATCATCAAAAGGTAAAATGAACTCCCCAAAGTTTGGGTCGATGTTGTCTTAAATTAAAAATGAAAAGTGAAAAATCAGACGGCTTTAAACGGTCGATATGCTTTCGACAGTTCAAAAAAATCGCTATTTTCACAAAATGACCATTGTTGCGCTTATCGGG